>JAPYYX010000557.1:0-49884 GCA_030522605.1 Cremastinae sp. B BG-2022a | reverse complement strand
ACATGATAATGTCGTTTTTTTTCTAAGTTTTATATTTTTTCTTGCCAAATTTCGTCCCACAGATCCTTAGCTGTTCAATAATTGGGACGTTTACCTTAGAAGTCTTATAGTTTTTTTTAACAACTCTTTTTAAATAATTATTTCATACAAGGTAAACTTGTGTTCGATTCAAGATTAACCAACCCTAGAATTGAGAGCAAACAACACCGAATAAACATGTTTTTTAATATTTATATAATTTTAAAAATTATACTGTATGTTTGGACAATTGTGTTTTGACGCTTCAACGAAAATTGTGCAAAATCGACATCAGTAATTATAATTACTGTACAGTACAGTAATTAAAATTACAATGATAATTATAATTCCAACACAAAAATTTCATCATGCTTAAGATTGTATTCTTATAAAATGAAAAATCCGACAAGTACTTTTGTATTCACATACATTTTTCAAAATTTTGTTACCTCAGTATCTTTTCTCTCGTGGACAGTGCACAGAGACAATAAACCGAAAACTTGAAGGGGCAAGAGTTTCTCCTCGGGTCCGTTACTCGTGAGCCTGGCGACGGCGTACTCCAGATTGTAATTAGCCCTGAGGGAAGTTTCTGCGTTTCGAGAGCATTCGTGCATGTTTCGCTTCGGGTAAAAGGGCTGCATAGACAAACAGGAGCACGCGTCTTTCTCCCTTTTCTCAATCCAGGGGAATCTTCGGCGTGCTCGTTTTCCGTGAAACATACGCGTTATTCACGCGGGCTCGACAACTTTCGCGAGGTGATACTCGAGTTTTGCGATTTCAAGGGAAAATGCAGGGCACGTATTAAAATTTCATAGCGCGTATACAAAGCGAAGCGGCGTGTAAGTTGGTATTGCGAGTAACGAAGCGTTTCGTTTTGTTCCGACTTACCGGGATCCAGAGAAAGGAGGAAACGAACGGTATCTCAGCTCGCGCCGACTATTCCTCTTTTTTAGCACTCCGAGGAGCTTAATCCAGCGCCTCCGAATCCCGAGACAACCGGTATTAGAATCCGCCGTCCTCTCGGCTCTCCACCATGATATTAGAATTCAGAATACGCGTCATCAAGTAAATTTCAAGTTTTCCGAGCAATTAATGTATTCAGGTGTGCACGAAGAAAGCCCGAAAGCTGCTAATCCCGAACTCTTTCGGATGCGAACGAAAGTGCTGCGAAACGAGCTCGAACAACATCGACCTCTATCCTGGAAGGGAGCGAAAAAAATAAAGAAAAATTAGGAAAGTGCTAAAAAAATTCTGAAACGAACCTTCGTACTTCTTTTATTTTAATTCTTATATTTTTAACAAATGGATTTGTAAATACGAAAATATTCTTGCAAGAAATGTAAATGTAAATGAAAAACGTTTTCGTACAACGGGGGAGAAGATTTTCGAATATTCTCCAATTTTTCGTCACGAGCAATAATTTGACGAAAATTGTGAGACCTAAAAGTTAGTCGGAAATTTAAGTAGGGCTAGGTAATTTTTTTAAAAGGGAGAAAAATGTCTAAGCTGAGAGATTTGGAGGTTTGTGTACAAAGGGAGAGGGACGAAGTTAGCCCTTCGTCCGAGTTAATACATCGCCTGCGGAATGGCCGATTAATTCCAACAAGGGGAAGGAAGCGACTATAACTCGTCTCCGAGGAAGCATTCTTAATCCTCGGACTCTTTATTTCCAGGCTCCAACCTATAACTGCCACATTCTCGGTCCACTCATCCTTTATCGCTTCTTCTCTTTCCGGAGCTCCTTCTCTGCCTTATCCGCGTCTTCGCATTGTTTGGGCCTTCGTCGTATTTCCGCAATTCTGGACACGACTATCGCTCTCTCTCTCTTTCTCGTGAAATTCGCTATCTCACTTTCTCCCAACGAACCTTGCTCTCACGTTTTGTTTCTATGTTTTCTCTCTCTCTCTCTTTCTGTATTTTCTCTCCTCCCTGTCTCGTTCCATCGCGAAAGAAATCTTTTCCCGAGAAGCTGCTGCCGCTGGTGTCGTGTGTACGGAACTCCTCACGTTCTCCAAGCTTCTAGGGTGAACGAGCTCGGATGGAGGAGGATGGAAACACAGAACGGCAGCACTCCGTTGCCTTTGCCAGCAGCAATACGCTTTTTTTCTGTTTTTTTCTTTTCTTTTTGTTTTTTTCCCCTCTTTGCCTCTGAGGATCTTCCCTGTGTGTCTTCTCGCTCACTCTCTCCCGAGCTTTTCTTCTTCAAAGAAAAGGAAGCCCGCTATTTATGGCAGCCGTACAGTTCTTATTAGGATTCCGCGGAGGCGGTTTATCGGAACGCGGAGGTTGAGTTTCATCCCCTTCGCGACCCCTCGTATCTCTGGCTATTTCCCGTTATATCGGCTTGCGCAGTTTACCTCAATTTCCTTTCTTTCTTCCTTTTCTCGGCGAGATTCTCCTCTCACCTTTGCCGTAAACAAAGGGTTGGAGAAACCTTGCCGGGAGTTGTCCCTGGACGGGATTCGTTTGTCATGCTAATTATTCGCACTTCGGATCCCTCCTTCTTTACACCCCGACCGCTCGGAATTGATTTTCCTTGTAAATACTACGTTGAATTTTTATAGTGAACCTTTCACACGTTTCACCCTCCGTTTCGCTCTTCTCGCGCTTTCAAACACTCTCGCAACATTATATTTTTGTATCCCGGTTTTAACAAGAGCTCAATTTTTTTTTCTCTCTCAGCCCTCATTCGCTTAATCAATTCCGTAGAAGATGAAATGAATATTGAACAAACGAGAAATTTTTTCCTCCACTTTTGACACCAGTCGAAGACTTCCATTTTCTTTTTTTTTTCGTTTAAAGTGCGGCATTTAGATAAACAACGCGCAAAGGAAAAGGGTAAAATCGCCAAGGGGGTGTAAAACGTGTCTCATCCTCGTGCAAGCTCGCTTGCTTCTCGGTGAATACGTTACGAAGGAAATAGGTGGCCCACGCTAAAACACGTACGACCATTACGATGGCCATTCGGGAAAATAGGAGCTTCTATCTCTCCGGGATTGTAATCTACACGTGTTGTTTATTGATTGTCTCCTGGCGGTGTCTCTACGTTGCTTGATAGCCATATAGCCGTCTCCTTCCTTCTCTCTCTCACACACTCTCGTCCTTTCGCCATCGTAAGCTTCCAGCGTTCCTACTGAAGCACCAGCTGAAGCACGCCTGCCCGTAATTGCTACTCGACAAAGAGCTCCCCTTCGCGAAATTGACGCGCTTTTCAGAAAGACTACCGTCTTATTAAAAGTGCACGATTTCGTGATATCTCGCCTACAATTTCAAAAAAGATGCATTTGAAAAAATACACAATTATTAATATTGAAAAATTGAAGATTGGTTTATTCATTCCCGTTTTTATTACAAATTTATAATTAAACTTTACTATCAATAATGAAATCAATATCCAATAACTTGTTCAGTAACATAAATCTACTCAGAAGCGCTAAGTAAAGAGAGTCAGTATTTTAATTCGAATTTTTTAAATGATATTTAGCTCGAATTCATGAAAAGTTATACATTTAAATATCGTTTTCAAACAACTACTTTTTCCCAGGTAGATGTTTATTTATATTCGATCTTCACCCGGACAGGAATGGTCAACAATTCGCATACTTTAGAGTTTACGAAGTGGATAAGGAAGAGGGAGAGCGATCTTCGAAATAGCGCGAAAGTTTGAGATCCAATTTTCTCGCGTGATCCGAGCGAATACGATTTGCACGTGTCGAAAGGATGCCTCTGAGAAAAGGTTTTTCCTGGGCTCTCGATATACCGCAATAGACGAGGAACAGTGCTCGCAATCGATACCTCGACAGGCACACGCTCGTTGTGCGCTGCCCCGTGGCAGGAGTCGTAATAGCGGAAACGCGTTTTCTCCAATCCCTCTGAGAAATCTTCGGCGTATTACATCATCCGCGATAGAAGACCAACCGCGGACTCACATTCGATTCGAATTCGCTTCATTTTCCTCGTGGAGAAAAAGTTGACGAAAAATAGTGCGCTTACCGTTGTCATAGACTGACTCGTATTTTATTCATACTTCCAATCCATTTGTGAGGTTAAACGTTTTAATTAATGAATAACTTGTAGAATATTGGGAGATTGAGTGATGTTATTTATTAAGATCATAAAAACTGTAAAATAATAAGACTGTAAAATTTCGAGAGTATACGAAATTACTAAAGTTTTAATGAAGAACAGGCATGTAGATTTTTAAAATTTGAGAAATATTTTTTCAATGAGTGTTCTAAAATGAGGTAAAATTTTTTTTAAATTGAAGAGTGTAAAAAGAAACTGAGGAGTGGTCAGTGGAAAGTTTGAATTCCCTCGTGTGATATAATTGTGATAAAATGGATAATTGGACGTTGCTGGAATCACGCATCGTCACTTTAATCGTCAGCTCGTCGATTCGATGTAGCAGAGGTCGGGAAGTGAGTCTGGTCCCGTGTGTGGCACGAGTACGCTGTTAACGGGCTGCCATTTTCGATAAGCGCGGCGCAACGAGGACACTGATCAGGGGAGACGTGTAGGCAAGTTGCCGCTCGTAAAGTGTTTAGTTGAGGGGAAGCAGGTGGATGACTCGGGACGAGGGAGGATCCTCCGTGAGAATGACACGAGGGATGAGTTGCGATCGGATGAGCAAGAAAGTCTGAGAGAGGGAGAGAGAGATAAAGTACGAGATTAGAGAGAAAGAGAGAGAGAAATGATTTTCGAGAGAGAAAGTCCTCGCTTGAGTAAACCGAGCTCTGACGGTAATAATTGAGTGCCGCTATGTCTAGTTAGCGCCCCGTCAGGCTTTCCGTTCTCTTGACACTCGTCACGTTATTATCGACTCAATAACACTGTACCCCGTGACAAATCCATCTCACTAAGACTGCATGGGCACATTATCGATTACGAGAGACGCTTGGAGCTTTCAAGTACAGGTCCTGTCACGCCTCTCCTCTGCCTTACAATCGATTCAACTTATGGAGACGCATTCCCATACTTCGAGAACCAAGAATGACGATTAAAGACTGATTGAGAATCATTTTTTCTTTTGATTGAATTTTGCAAAAAGCTCGCAAAACGTTTGTGACCATCATTCTACTGCTTTTTTCTTTGAAATTGAATTTCTGTTGCTTTATTCGTGTCCAATACTTCCAGGTACCATCGGTTTTACGATATTTGATTCAATATTTTAGCAAAGGCTCATTAGAGAATATTTTCTTGAAGGGAAATTTTTTATTAAAAAAATTCTTGTTTCTTTTTTCGTGTTAATAATATGCATATACAAAAATGAGTTTATACTCACTTGGATGTATGTTACAAAAAATTGAGAAGGAAAGAATGACAGACAAACGGAGAAGAAGGACACGAGAGGTCTTAAGGAACGTTCCAGCCCCGATACCCGTCTCTCGAGTGAATAATTGAATTACGCGAGCGAGGAAACTCGCGCACGCGACCATGGGGTTGTAAAGTTTGAGCGGTCCGAGGTCTGGGGTCCAGGAGTTATGGAGGGGGGAGAGGAGAAAATGAGAGACAAGATCGAAAGTGGAGGAGGATAGAAGAGCAAGGTTCAAAGTTGAAATTTCACGCGCCATTGTTCGATCGCGCGGTGGATGAACGAACGGGAGTTAGAATGGGGCATTTAGAAAGCGCGGCTTCGGGCGAAGCGCGCGATCCGGGCCAGTGAATTACGGTCGGAGATACGCGTACGACGGAGTCGAGTTGAGACGACTCCGAGCTATCTTCCTCCATCGTTGAAGACTCGTCCCTCCCTGAGACTTTAATTCCAGCAACATTCAACCTTATCTTTCCGACCAGTAATGTAACCTTACGAAATGGATGCCACATTCTACGAATGTGCGATAGACTATGATATGATTTACTCGCGATTCAACAAAATAATTTTGGAATTTCGGAAACTTGGCCTAAGAGAGATGTCGTAGACCAATTTCTTGGTTATTTTACAAGTTTTTTCTAACCTATATTATAATCCTCAAGTTTTTTTACAGATTACAAAAAAAACTTTTCCAACAAAAAATTGAATCAATACATTAAGAACATATACTGAGAAGTAATGAGATGTATTTTAAATGTTACATCTCCTAAAAATCAAGACAAGTTCAGAAAAGTAGTTGAAAAAAGTGAAAAAAAAGATGCAGACGTGAGAGGCGAAAAGTAGGGAAGCTCGGAAGAAATAACGCAAGTAGATGAACAAGAGAAACAGGAGTGACGGGAAAAAGGGGACACGTTCGTCGGTAACATGTACGAGGCGAATCCAAGAGTCTGTGTCGGTAGGAAGATTGTGTGCGCGCGTTAGAGGGAAGAGACCCGCATTCTCGGAGATTATCGTGCTCGCCATCAGCGTATCACGGCGTCACAGGGCAAGATTTATATGTAGAGTTTATTGTCGCTGAGTCCGCCCTACTGCGTTTTATGGATGTTTTTCAAAGGAGCGCTGCCGCCTGGTTGATCTATCGCGTGCGGCACCCCCGCACTCATCTCTTCCCCTCTTGTGCACGAGAAACGCGCTTCTTCGTTTCTTCTCTCTTCCAATCTCTCTTCCTTTATCTTCATTTCTTCCACGCTTCTCTCTTACTCTTTGTAATACCCTGGCAGTTGGAGGGTGGCTTCGAAAAAGGAGAAGAAAGGAGATGGCGAGAATCCCTAATGAACGTGCATAAACCAAACGATGGGCCCTCAAGAAGGAAAAATCTTACCCTAGGCACGAGACTGGCAACGTTCGGGGTCCAGTCCGTTCCGCACATTAACGGGAGATTTATACTGTGAAATCCTGGACCGATATCGCATTTACATTTTTGTCGCATCACTATAAAGCACCTGAAAGCGTAGGTCGCAACAGTCTCTCGGAATATAGGCACATATATAAATAAATAGAACAGTTCGCGCGTATTTCATGATCGGTTTCGCTCGAGGGGCTCAATTCTATGAGGCTCTCTGACCCAGGACCCGCGTTGGATGAGAGTCAACTGACCATTTCGCAGACACCAGTATGCCGAAGAGGCAACCCGATCAACGCTTCGTCCAATCGTAAAACGACGCAACGCACGCTCGACAAGCGGTCGACGATATTTTACCTGACAGCGCTGTTATAATTCTCAAGCGGCGGATACATTCTAGATAGCCTAGCATAAAAGCGTCAGGCTTCGTTTCAATCCTGATAGGTTCTCCACATCGTTCTATTGCGGGTGTTTTTATCCACAAGCTCGATACTTTAACCATCAATTCGTCGGTCAAATGTCAGAATAATGGTAATTGAATATCAATTTCGTATGCATTTTTCGAATACACTATGTGAAAAATTATAGTGGCTCAATAATTTCGACAACTTTTAACAATTTTGCGTACTGTGAAGGAACGAACGTCTTTATTCGTCTAGGCTTCGAAACTTTGAGATTGAGAGTAGTTTGCATAGAATATTTTTTCCATCTAAGCATACCACAATGTATTTTGTTGATTTATGTAGATTTATCCTTAGACTTTTATAAAATAACAGAAAAATATTTCTTTGAGGGACTAAAAAGATGCCAAAAAAGGTATTGCGTAGAGGGCATGTGGCAGACTAACTGGGAATGCGTCTTGGGAACGTGCGAATGTGATAACCGGTATGGAACAGGAAGAGCAAGTGTGAGGAGGGGGCTTGGAAGCGAGTGGTGGGACACGTAAACACGTGAACGGAGGAGAGATACATGGCGGCAGTATGTTACACGTGTTACCGGCCGCCACGTAGTACGGGTTACGTCCGGCAGTCAATCGCTTTAATACTCGAGCGTTCGTTCGCCAGAGGCTGGCAGCGCTCACCAGACGGCCACCCCCGCTGCAAGCAGCCAACACCAACACCTCTCCGTCTCGATGTTGACGGCGATTCTCTGTAGAGTGGTCCAGTTCATCCTCTGGCCATTGGGCTTCTGCCTGCAATCTCTCTCCCTCTTTCTCTTCCCTTTCCTCTTTGCTCCTTCTCCCTTCACGATTCTCTATTTCCCTCGCTTACCAGCGTACACGCGCCTCCCGCGCTTACAACCGACATCAAGCTCGCTCGTACAGCACGGAGACTACATTGCCAAGTGATTACCTCTGCCTCGTTCCTCCCCTCCTGGCTCACTCTATTTATGCTGGATCCTTCGCGGCAATAGCGCCGGATTCCCGAATGCCCTTATGCCACGATACTCCCACCGGTGTTCCATTACCTCGTACTACAGTCTCCGTTACACACCACTTTCGCACGTTCGACCCTCTATTTTCCATGACGCTTCCAATTGACCCTGTCAACGATTAGTGTACGGATACTGTATTCGTAGGCTTGAGTTGAGATATCTCAACACTATTTGAAAGTCCTTCTTTTCTAACATATGAATTTTCATTAAGGATTTTATTCCGATTCTCATGCTAACAGAGGAGATATCACCGGGTGCGCCGGAACAGAATGCGGTCGAAGTACGAAAAGTTCCAGACACTTTGCAGTTTCCTCTTCCAATTAAGAGTCTCGCGAAGATGTAGGTAGCAATAGATTCAAGAGCTATGAATACTAGAGAGTAATCCTTGCGCTTGGGCAGCCTTATTATGCCTGTTTAACAAAGCTGAGCTGATTATATCAATAAATTAAGAAGACGCGTCGTGGCTAAGGTGGAGAGAAGAGGGTGGCACTTCTGGAGATCTGTGTACAATTTCTCCCTGAGAGAATCCGGCACTTGGCCGACTCATACGCTCTGATACTGGTGTAGGCAACTGCATAAAGCTCGTGGAGGGAGTCAGCTTTACCAAAGCGTACATCACGGATGCCCGGGTCGCTCCGCCTTGAGTTATGCTCGACAATTATACCTATCTACACCGACAGTGGGCGTTATTATCATATTATACTGGGTTATTCCTCCCGTAGCACGCACGTGATTCCATCACTGAGGTTTGTGTACAAATGAACAAGATGGGATGAAATGTTATTACGAGAGGTTGATTAGTTTCTTGAATATCAAGATTTGAACTATTCTGAACTATTGAATGCCGACAATTCATATGTTTGAAAAATTTAAGTGAATTTAAAGCAAAAATTTGACGGAAAAGGAAAATAAATATCAGGATCTTTCCAGTGTGTGAAAAAGATCCCTTTCCCGATTGATTTTACTTTCCCGTAGGCACTAATGAGATATAGTCGACTTTTTTACGTTGTCGTGTTAGATAAGATGCTACTTCACATTCAAATTACAAAAAGTGTCTTTTAAAAATTTGACTATTCATGGAGCGTTCAGCAAAAAAGTGGTACTGGCGAAACAGCAATCGGATGAGGATCGTATAGTCAAAAACAACAACGCATTTAACGCGATTCGGGTTAGAGTTGCAGTGCGGATGGTTCAGCGGTGATAGCCTGGCTCTCATCTGCGGCGCCCGTGAAAAATCCTTGAATTATGATAATGGGATCGACATAATGCGATCGAACGAGGCAATCAAGGGGCGTCGGGAGGTTGACGATATCGACGATGTTCCACGATGCGGCTCCCTTTTCCATCGCGGCACGCACACGACGAGCGATGAGCGTGTCGAGCTTTCGAATATTAGCCAGGCTGGGAAAGCTGCACTCGATCGTACGGTCGCCAACGGCGGCGAGTCACGCATCCTCGATCCTTGTATTAGCGTTACTGCCGTTAGATACAAACGGGAGAGCGAATATACCAGTTGCGAGTACGCAGAGGGCGCGCCCGATTGAACGACGCTGCCTCCTGCCATGACCACCGCGCGGCGATCTATGTGCCAGCCGATCCGTATACTCTGGGTGTAGAGTAGGCTATAATTGCTCGTGGTGGACCAGCAGCCGTTGCTCTAGGAGGCCCGTTTTCATCAATCAGCCCCGTTAAACGCGCACACCTCGGCCATACATTGCCGAATGGAGTGAGCGACGAATCCACCCGATCACGCGATTTCCCGCTCGCGCTTCTCGCACGAACTGGTTCTCATATATTATGAGATCGTGCGGGGATTTCGCTGATCGATTGGCGAACCTGGTCGTTAATGGTATCCTGATGGCTATCCGGAAACTTGCGGAAAAGTTATTTTACAACCATAATATTATCGCATTGTCTTTACATCCTTTAAAGTTAAGGTTATATTCTATATTCATTACTGAGTTAACCATTTCCTGGTTATATAGTATTAGTTCACATTTCGCAGCTTGCGTTACGTTCAAAAGCGAAAACAAGTTTGTGGATCTTAGAAAATTACAATATTTGAAAACATGAATGTTTGTCTCAAAGTGTTCACGCTTGTCCAAGCGGTACAATGGAGAAGGACATCAGCTTCCTCAATCCCCTATCGTTTACGTAGTAGCCAGGAATAATGTACAACAGCGCACAGCCCGGGCTTGCAGGAATATAGTACTGATGGGATAGGACACTGGCAGACGGAGAGTAGTTATGGGACCACGAGGATGTTAATGACCATAAACAAGCAATCACTGTAATCCGCCATGAGTCACTCCAGCTGTCTGCCTGGTTACATAGATACGAGGCAACCATATGCCCAAGCCTTAACCGAGAGCTTGCTTCGTCGCTCGTTCCCTGACTTGCAACCTGTCCACATACGCCGAGTGCATTGTGCATTGCGTCTCCACGTACGTATGTGAGCGTAACGTATGTACCGTTCCGCCAGAAATTTCACTACCTTGTTCATCCAAGATACGTGCTATAATTAATGTTTATTTTAGTATCAATTATGCTACGTACAATCAGCGATTATTGCCCAAAAGCCAGATTTAAGTAAAACGTGACAGTCTTTTCAGAGTGCATTTCTATCCAACAATCTCAAAAAGTTTCTCATATCGAATATTGGAAAGTATTGCAAATTTGAGATTATGCGTTGAAGTTCAAGTTTCGCGACCAATTTGGAAAATCGTGAATTTACGTTCGAGGATCGAAATCGAACACTTTTTTCGTCTTGGAAAAGGTTGCTCGAAGTTGTGGGAGGAAGATGAGAAGGAGAAGCAAGGAGGCAAGGCGAATGACGGCCGAAAAGGAAAGAGCAGGGGCTGAGAGTATCACTATCCATGCCGAGAGTCTTACGATCGAGGCTTACGAGGATCGTAAATAAGTTGGCGATACGGCCCTCGCTCGTTTGTTGGAGATACGACGAGAGAGCACAGAGGCAGACCGACGCTGAGGAACCCCGGCAGGCGAGAGTGAGAAAAACGACGATCGATCAAGGAGATGTGGAAGAAGCCCCGACCAGGCAACACAGTATTCGAGAGACTAAGAAATACGGATAAGACATAACCGTGCCGAAACGTTTTACGAGTATCGATTCCCGACACACAACTTCGAACCTGTCTTCCCTCTTCTCTGATTGCTCTGCAAACAGTACTGCGTTATATAATGCTTTGTACCATGGCAAATTATTTCGCACCTTTCAGAAACTAAATTCTTCACGAATTTCGAATCAATAACTTTTAAATTTCGTTAATACGATTATTTATTTTTGGGGGAATTTGCTTTCTTCACGTTGCCGATGATCGGTCTAGACTGCAAGAACATAATTCACCAAAAAAAGAAAAATAATGATAAATCACGATAAATAATCGCACGATGGAGCAAAGGTGGTGGATAAAGCGGAGAAAAAGAATGTAGGTGCGAGGTGTGGAAAAGTGAGGAGAAAGCGAGCGAGCACGGATCGGGAAAGAAAAGTGAGTGCGGGTGAAGGAAGGAGGCGCGCAACCTTTCGCAAGACTGCGCGGCCCCGACCGCTCACTGAAAGTTGGCGATGACGGCGGATGTTATTGGCAGGGAGACCATTCATCGCGATGATGGATGCCTGACAGGCACTTCTCGTTCTCCGTTCCTTCTTTCGTTCTCGCACACGCTCGTCCGCTCGCCAGGCAGTTATAATAAGTAATGGGCTCACTTCTACCGTCGTGCAAGCCTCGATTCTCCGGCAGTCCAAACGCTTCACTGCGTCTCGCTCTCCTTCGAGCTGAACTGTTTGGGCACATTTACAACTTCGCCAGTCATAATAACGCTTAAGAAAAGAAAAGGAAATACGTAGATCCCAAACTGGAGTAAAAAATAAAAACTTAGAATATTAGAAGAGTTTTTTGAAACGTATGTTGATGGCATCGTATTGTTTAATCCTGGCCATAAAAGATATTGTAAAAAATACACCTGTTTGTAATAAAAGTATACACTTCACGACTTGAATTGGACTGATCTGTATGTGTTTTTTATAAACTACCTTTAAAGTTTCAATAAAACAAAAATCTTTCACTTCAGGGTTTGAATTTCTTGGGTTCCTCGTCATGTCGAGACAACGTGAGTGAACGAGCGTAAGAGCAAGCACGAACGAACTACAGTCTTCTCGAGAGCACCCTTTCCATCGCCTGGGGCCATCACTTCCATCCCACCCCGTTCCGAGACTAAATCGCGATCCTACTTCTTCGATGTCAGAGTCCGGAGGCGAAGCCACTTCTCTCGGCCCTCCCCTACCCTCGTAATAACTACAAATCTGTCAAACGTTAATTTTCGGTCCGGTATAAATTCGAGGGTACACGTTGTACCCAAGCGGAGTGAGGGAAAGAAACTTATCGCGAGAATTGCGAGGGCGAGAGAGGTACAGCGGGTTTATCTTTCCTTTTCCGATACTTTTGACTCGATTTTGATCTTATGTAGTAGAATAAATATTGTTGTAATAATGTAGTCTAAATACTTTCGTACTTTATTTTATAAAGAAGGAAATTGGCATGTGAACAATATCTAAGAACGATGAAAGGGATACACTGTTTTTTTATGAAATCGGGCTTGTGAATAGTTAAGAAGGGGCGAGTCGTTCTGAAAAGAGCCGCAAGGCGTGGAAGATCCTGGCGAAAGAGAACAAGAGGAGACGACAGAGAGAAAGATTGAGGTGCTCCGACCACTGTGACAAATAACTCTCCTTCAGAGAGGTCTGCATCATTTAATTTTCCTTAGTCACTACGCCATAGAAATCGATGATCTTCTCACCGTCGAGTATCTTACTGGAAATGAATGGGCATGTCTTGCGTGGGTGGTGAGAGGTAACCTTTCGCCAAGCCCGTATCTACGATCGATCAGCCGATCTCAATTATTCTCTAGCGAATTAACGCCGCGGGATCAACGCGATAAGTCGCTTTCGATTAATCCTGTGACCTCATGCATTTTGCAAATGTTCGATGAATACCTTATTGATTGCACTCCAAGATCATTAACTATCTGAAGCTGACCATTTTGCTCAAACCAATGATTTATTAAATTTTTTTACCGATAAAATTCCGGAGATATTTACAACTTTGTTGGGCACATCGTTGCCGACCCACTGTAATGATTTCTATGATATCCTAATTTGTTCTTCAAATTCTTTCAGACTTAGTACTTATGGAACTCGCAACGTAATGACTTCATTTCTGGGGCAAGAAGATCAAAAGCTCTGAAGTTACGCCGGTGATAGTAACAACTGGTGCTCTTACGGTAGCTATTTTATTGCTGCTTCTCTTGATGGTACCGGTGTATGACCATTGAATATGAATTAAACTCGCTAGCTATTCGATCTGGCGCCTCGAATAATTAGTTAAGCAAAACGGACAGAGTGGTCGGTTCGAACAAGACTGAGAGGACAATGGAAGAAGTCGTGATGGTTGGAACACTAAAAATCCATTCTCACGAGATTGGTCCCGATTTCTTTAATGACAGCAAATTACAACACTTTTGTGTAATCAAAAAATAGCTGCTATTTTTTGACAACAAAGTTTTTTTTAGGTTATTTTCATTCATTGATACTCTTAAAGCGATTGTAACGCTATGACAATCCTGATGGTAATTCTGAAGGCAACGGGAGACTTCATTCAAAGTTACAAATCGCAATTCTTCCGTGGTTGTGGTTCTGATTCCACGAAGTTATGCTATGGCGCAAAGTAAGTACGGAATTTATCAAGAAAGTTGGTATAACTCGAAGACTACGACTATTGATGCAATGAAACGATTGGCTCCGCCTCATTTACTTTCAGTGCCAGTGCCGGCCTCTACTCCAGTCTCCTCTCCCTTCGTAGAACCACCGCAATCGAAAGCTCCTCTGATACTCAGTTCACAGATCGGATTCGTAAACTCATGGGGTATATATCGGAATTATTATATTTTCTTGTACAATCCGATCGTTACTAAAGTATCACTAGAACGTTAATTAATAAAAAGATATTTTGTTATTCGACCACGACAATTTGTATCGATCACATGATTTACACGTCAGAAACATTTCGAGATTAAGGATTTATTTCATTGGATATGTCTACAATCGTTTGGAGAAGGGACGGACGAACTTGCTATGTGTAAATATGAAAAGGTCGTGTAAGTAGACTCAATGGCGGTTTTAGGTTTATCTGAAAATATTATGATGGTGTCGTCAGTGATACAAGCTGGCTTGTGGGAGATCCGTTGATGTGGTGGACATCGGTAGTGGCCAGGCGCTTTTCATATGTCCCAAGCGAGGCGTAGAGAGTCTCGCCACAGCCATATACCTAAAGATATATGAAGGGGATTGCAATCATTGCTATGTTGCTCGGAGTGTCCTGTAGGGATAATATAAATATTGTATAGTTTTCCAGTTGCAATTTGGTCGCGTATTGGAAGTTCTCGGAACTCAACGCCCAGAAAGTCAGGGCAATCCATCTCCATCGATTCCATAGATATGATTGTTACTTTCAAAGGATTAGAACATATGTGAAGAAATTACAAATATGTATAGAGGCTAAGTGAGATTTTTAGAATCATTATGATAAAACGAAATGTTGAAGAAAATATAAGCTTTCAATAGAGAAACCGAGCAGTTCGTATGATATTGCTTTGGGATTGGTCTTTTCGTTCATACAGTGTCTCTGTTGTTCTCCAGATCATGGCCGCGGTTGCCGTAGTTAGTACCGTCTTTTCCCAAGGACCAAATGTATCGAGGTTGTTACTTTCGATTTTTAAAATACTGCAATGCTTGGAAAGAGACAAAGTAATTACTGAAATAACAAAGAAAGTCGCTGTAAGTGTACGTTAATTCTGAATCGTGTTGCGGAAAAGTGTGAACGATAGAGACATAGACAGAAACAACAAATTGTCGAAGTAAAAAAAGCAGAAAACTAGAAACAGTCGAACGAGATACAGGATAAATGACAACATTACTTGAAGGTATATAGAGATTTGTGCCGCGGTACAGAGCCAAACAAACTTTTCTAATACCGTGTCTTCCATTCAGGATTACGCAGGGGATTGAAACGTAAATCTACGTACTCCCTATTTGCGGAACCAATACTCCTAACATTTTATTTTCTTGCTAAGCTTATATAACGAACGAATGAACCGTACACTGCGAATACGCAAAAAAAGTTTTCCCGTGAATCTAAAAACGAACGTTATTCATTGTTAGAAATGATTGAGATTTATACATATATATATACGAAAATAATTTTTGAAGGAACAAGAGAATATAAGTACATTCATTTGTGTCCTAATGACATTCTCTATCAGAAGTACCGATTCATGCCTGTCCTGAAATTTCATTTGGTTAGCTTGACCCAATGGAGGAAAACCAGAAGCGCTACGGTAAAAGCTTCAACTCGATCCCGAAGCTCCGGACAAGCATAACCGCAGGTTGTCTCATCCGAGTGAAAGACTGCGACACCATATAATTGAAGGGCAAGCCTTAGACTGCAAGAGAAAGAGAGAGGTACTTTGGTTGAGAACGCTCGGATATGAGATAAGGGTGAAGAGGAAAAGGGGCTGGATAGCCGACCCTCGAAAACCTTTACTGTAGACCCCAAAGAGCAGTCGGTGCCATCTCAACTCTTCTCATACAGAGACCACATTACAAGGGGCTAGTATTTATGCACATTGTTGACTGGCATCCGGATTTATGCACGTCCCTTATATTACGTGCCCTGGTCTAGTGGTCCCCGTGTAACACTGGTATGCCTGGTACTACATCGTGAACTCTGCACGCAACAAATGTGACAACCTCAAAAACTAAATTTTGTTAATAGAAACCAGTGAAAATTATTTAGGTTCTTATTTATTAGCAACCACAATTATCAAAATAATCGATCTGACAGCCAAACTTACCACCATCTGATAATATCGTAGCCAACATTCAGAGAACTTCACAAGGACCACTGGGACATTTCTACTATTCGGAGCTCCATTATTCTATTCTTCCATTGAGATTTCCCTGTAGTCCAGTTTCCATCCGATGACGTCACGCCTGTTCCAAAGTTAATGCCAGCGGAATAATTAATGGTCGGCAATAGAGTGAGAGGATCTGCAGTAAAACGTCAGTCAGAGGTGGACGTAGTGCGTTACAGGGCTTGTTTGTTTGCTGGTTCTTAGAAAATACTCCCGACAGAGGTACAAAGCTTCTTCCTCTGCCGCGGTGACGCTTACCCGGTCTCATACCTGCTAGCTGCTGGATCTGCTCGTGTATGTTTGACCAAGCACTGACGTAACCTCTCTTGGCCGGCATTGTGTCCTTCTTCAGAGAGCACTCCGAACAGTCACGCTGACCAGACCAAACCCGCCGAGGCAACGAAACATCAACCCCTACCGTGCTTACTCCACAATACCAAAACTATCGTCATCTTACGTAGCCATATCTGACTTTGAGCTGAGTCTCTGTTCACCAAAGTCAACACCAGTAGTCCAGGAAGTCTTCTTGCTTTGGGTGAAATGTTGAATAACTCCGTGGCGAAGTGTCCTATCATTTGCTATCCTTCGTACGACTCTGCTCGCATTCAAAGTTTTGTTTTGACACTGACTCCCAAAGGATTTGTTCCATCCTTCCAAGTTTAAGTTCTCAAACAAATGCTATGCAATAAAAAAACTTTCATCATTTTTTGAGATGTTCACAATCCTGATAAATCCGATAGTATACGATGCGAGGTCGATCGAGTTAGACCCGGTGGAATTAGAAGGTGGGCAGTTGGCATCCCATCGAGTATAATTAGTCTCAAGGGTCTTCGGGTCTGGAAGGTTGCTCGAAGAGATTCGAAGGGCCGGAAGGCTTTAGCGGCACGGACGTCAAGGCGTATGCGAAGTAACCATCGAAGGTGGACTGCGATAGAAGAGGTAGGAGAATTGTGTCTGCAGTGTGGTCGGGTGAATGTCGTGTGGGTGGTTGGTGATAGTGTTGGGAGGAGGTCCTGTTCGCCAGGGTTTTAGTGTCTCTGGGAGTAATAACGTCTCGCGGTGTAGATTATACGATGTCCGGCGAGTATGCTAGCGAGCAACTGAAACTGCTTCTGCTCTGGTCTATAGTATAACCGTAGGAGAAGGTTGAAAGCAAGAGGATACCCAGAAGGAAACGAAGAGAATGGGCGAGCGAGTGCCCAGTTGGGTCCTGCGATGATGCAAGGTCCCCCAGTGCCACCCTCGTCCGGACATATATTAGCATTCTAACCAACCATTATTATATGCTACTGGTGAGCCACCACCACCATTGCCGCCACCACCATCGAGCACGATCCCCTTGCCATCTCCCCATTCGCAGTGTGTTGCGTACTTGGAGCAAGTTTACCAACAATTCACCGGGACTAGCGCTCACGCTCTATAATGGCCTCGGCTGCTTAATTTATCGCGGTCATAATTAATAGCTTTGTAATTTTCATACGCACCCCTTCCACGCTCGTTCAACCCCTACTCGAGTTACGCGTTGTATGGAGCGGCTATGCCACGCCAATTTATGTGGATACGTTTCGACCACCGCCTTCACCTCCCTAGCCACTTTTCCTCGCACGAAATGGAAAGCTATCGCTTTTCGGACTCGACGAGTTTCGACGGACGACGATCATGTCAACCCATGCATACAAACCCATTCTTGACCACGATAATTTACAATACTTGCACGTCTTTGCCTAGTTGTTCGCGTACATTTTACTCGACATGGCACATCTCGCGTTATCGCTAAATCTCTCACCCTCTCCAGTCGATATATACTGTATTCATTTCTGTAATGCAAGCTCATCCGCGTTATAGCTTTCAAATGCACAGAGATTGCATGCGGATATCACTTCACATGATAATACATTGCAAATTTATAATAATTCGTACAACTTTAGTCAGTTAATTGTTATTCAATGTTCAATAAGAAATCAGCATATTCTTGTATACCAGAATTTTTTCAAATCCATTATTGGAAATTTCGTAATCTGAAGATCAAGGCTCGAAAAGATCACGTCTTACGGCAACTACAGCTAGGATCCAAAATTTATTATTAAATATTTCCACGGATCCGGTAAGTAGCTTCTTCTTTATGACGGTTAAATATGGAATAAGTGAACGGGTGCAAGCGGGAGCGGAACTCCGCAGAGAGAAGACGAAGGGTGGACGAGAAGGTGCTCACCACACGATACGCGAGCTTTTCTGACTTGTGGGCTCCATTAGCGCCCCTGGTCTTTCTCTCTCTTTCTCCTCCTCTCCCTTGGCCGCTCACCATAACGTATAGCATAATAAGAGTTTATGTGTCAGGTTGATGTGCCAGAAGGCTGCTAACAGACAAACTCCAAGCGGCATAGAAACTGTTATATTTTCATTAGGGCCGCCGAGCCATCCACGCAGCCCTTCTCTTTCGTCCAACTACTCCGTAACGAAGGGTGTCTTCGATGAATCCCGCACGGAATACTCGCTCCTGAAGCGTGAGCTGGGTGGATAGCTTGTATTACCACACTGCTGATATACTTCACTCAAGCGTTTAAACCTCTCTCTCCCTCCCTTGAGTACTCAGGCCTCATAAAAGTGCCGGCAGAGCCGAAGCTCATTCCTTCGCCCTTTTCCATTTGCTTCTCCCTCTTCGGTCCTTCGCCGACATTGTCCTGATAACGTTACGTGACACTTTCCCACTTCGACTCTGAAATTCCTTCATTTCTGCCAACGATTTTCGTAATAAACCTCAATAAGGTTGTAACTGGCAATGGTTGAGGCAAATATCTTCGTGTGACTTGTAATCTCCTAACGTCGGTTTGGACGACCTAGGCACATGAATATTGCAATTATTTTGTTCAGAATGAGTATTTACCGTGTTTAGTGTAGAACCACTAAACTAGTTGAGATTTCGAGACGATTGTACCTAAAATCATAACTGGTATGAAAAGTTTGGACCTGTGTATTCGCTGGAGGTATATACCCTCGTCTGGAGATTTTTGGTTTATCGAAACTTTGTTATTTCAAAGTATCATGGACATCGTGGGGATCTCGTCCAGGGACTCTGTGATACCATCAATAACAATCCATCACTTTACCACGATATTCTTTTTCGCTGAGACTATAACTGTACTAACATTATTTTCATCTTTCTCTTCCGGATACTTTAATTTCTGACTCTCTCATTCCCAACCAATAATACCACAACTGATATATCGCGTATACATATACTTGCTTTTAATTGTCTCTCAAAATATTTCAACACCATTTGAGGTCGTTGACATGAAAATCAGTCTGAAACAATTAAGAAAAAAAAGAAATGAAAGAAAAAAACTTAGGTTAGGCCTTTTTCTTGACCTCAACGAGATTTGTCAGTTCGCTGAAACTTCGCTCTCGGCCATTAATTCCCAAGTTTTCTCTCGCATTTCAGTAATCGAGAGGAAGATTTTAGGGAACACCTAGGAAAGCGTTGCGGCTACTCGGCCGTCACCTCTGCGCCTCGGTCCCTCGTCTCGACTGATTCAATTTCGTCGCTTCGTGGTTGTTTAATTACCGGACTGGCGAAAAGCGGTATATTGGAGCTTCTCGTGAGCAGCGAACCCATCGAGCTAGCTCGGAAGATCGGTCCGGCACGTTTTCGCGGGCCTGACTCTTCAGAGTGTACCTGTCGCTCGAACGGCCACGTCGCAACCCGTTCGAAAAGTACTTCCCTTTCTTCCGGCATCCCCGCTAAGACACTAACGGAATAACGGAGTGCGCACTGTTCGCTAGATTGTTGTTGATGCCGAGGGGAGCCGCTCCCGGACCGGACGTGCGAAATGTCCGCCGGGGCCGGGTCAACTCGCGCCGAACGTGTCTCGCAACCCGAATGTCCAACGATGCAAGCCTCGAAAACTCCTTTTTCTCCCTCCCGAAACCCCTGGACAACCCTTTGAATGTTCTATCTACTTATTACAACAGTCAATCCAAGTTATCTTTACTCCGAAACGGGTATGTCAGCTCTTCCGGGAATTGAGTTAAGGTCCAGTTACAGCAAATTATTTAATTCAATGCTTATGATTTTAATTGAAGTATGTCAAAGTTGAACTCAAGTCTAATAGTCTATCCTAAATTCTACTTTTACCCCTAAAAATCACGATAAAAATACATGGATGACAGAGGGAAAGAAAATTATCATATAAATTGACTGCAACATTTTCTGAGTTAAGAAAATTATAAATTATGAAAAAATGGCAGAATAGACAAAATGTTGAATATAATTTCATACGAAAATGTTTGCACAAAATGGTTTATGAGAAAAATATCGGAAAAGTATAGTGAGGTCCAGACCAGATATTTTTTATACGCCCATTAAGACGGTAGGAGAGTGTTCAAAGCTCGCTTTGGAAAACCTGGCTCGGTTATAGTTCGCCGAGTAGACGAGCTTTCAGAGAAAGCATGAGAGAAACGCTCACCGAGCGGTTCGATGAAAGCACCGAAACTCAAGACGACGACGATTGATTTACGGAGGATGAGGCTCACTCGTGATATTTACAGATGACTCGGAAGACAAGGCCTCCTCGGACAGTTATTGCCACTCTCGGGACATTCAGCCTCGACTGAACGTCACTCCGTCTTCTTTTAACTCACGAAACTCCCGTCAGTATGTCCTTCTCGGATTTCCCTTCTTATTGGTGTCTCTCGCTTTCTCTTTCTTCTACCTAAGAGTATCCGAGTCCACGACCCGAAAGCTGACGTTTATGATATTCCCTGATAATAATTCTGTCATTGATGCGAAATTGTGGAACGAGCTCTACTGACAAACTGGCCAAGGAAGCCAGCTTTATACGAATCTCCGCAGAATTTGTAAAAGGTGCTTGAAATACAGTAGAGAAAAAGAAAATGCAAGACAACGTTTGAAAATCCTAAACTTGGGATCAACACTGTGGGTAAATGTCTTTGTCAAATGTTCTACGATTCTGATAACTTTTACAAAATTATGATATTTTACGAGTAAAATGAAAAAAATTAAAATTCAATTAACACGAATGTTTTCAAACTATAACTTTTAACTTTCACATAAAATTTCAAATATAAATATAAATCGATTTGTAACGTTGTTCGGTCTATGAACATTTTTGTCTAAAATTAGAAATAAAAAACACAAGTCCAGCGATAAAAGTGCAAGGTGAAAAGAAACCAGAAGACGGAAGAAAGATAAAGGAACGTGTAAGTCGGCTCCGTGAGTATTTTGCAGACAAGGAACACACACGTGTAGTGATCCTGAAATAAGTAAAACGGACGGTTAGAAAAATAGGGAAGGTTGGAAAATTTAAGGGCGGGAGTAAGGAACGAGTGCCGATGACTGGTATCGTTGGCAGGCGAGCTTCGTACACGCGAGTAATAAAGTGTGGACGAACGAGAAAGCTTACGTGTTCGCGTTTACCATTTATCGAAAGCGAGGCCGCGAGATCGTAACTCCGTGGCCGGGTGCTTGGTTGCCCGTTGGCTCGCTGCGTGTCATGCAGATAGGTTTAAAAGCCGAACGTGCCGCATTTACAAATGCGGCCTCCGGAGCGACTCGAGAGCCCGATACACCGTTTCTTTCCTCTTTCGACCCTTTATCACCTTTTCTCTATTTATCTCGCGACTTTATACCCTCGAATCCAAGACGGTACAAATTGTTCGAATTATTCGCGAATAATTTCGAGAATCGATAAAACGTAAAGAAATTTCAACGTGACTTCTGGTCGCGCGATGACTGCTCTTTGGAAGGAAACGGGCGAGCCTGGTTACATATAACGTCGAAAGCTCGCTCCAAACTTGAAAGGAAACATAAATTAGGGCAATCCTCGGAAAAACAGTCGAGACGTACGATCTTTTGCACTGGCGTTGCTGATGCTTTTACTCTTATTCGTTTCCACTTCGGTAGAAAACGGGGATAGGAGGAGAACCGACTGACGGATGGTGAGAGCGGGAGAAAGAGACGCGTCCAGATAGAGAGAGATGTAGATACAGAGAAAAAGGAGAGAGTAAGATCACGAAAGGAGGTGAAGGGGCGGTTGAGGAGATCGCGGCAACGCATAAATCACTCTTTTAGCGGCGAACTCTCGAAGCAACACGGGCATGCGGTCATGCCTACGATCCCTCGTGGATTCATGACGATAATTCGTCGAGAACGGCAGCTGCCAATGGGGATCCATCTCGTTGGAACAACTTTCATCCAAACTTTTTAAAACTTTTTCTCCTCTCAAATAAGAGAAAACTGGGAATAATACAAATCGATACCATCGCTCATTTTTACTCAAGCAGAAATATTTTTATGGGAAAAAACATAATTCCCTAAATTCCTCAAATTTCAAATTTTATTAAAATCATGAAAAGAAATAGCTGAGAAAAAAATTACTCACTTTCTAGTGGTATAAAAATTCAATTCATGAATCGTGCGATAAGTTTGATTTTGTTTGCATCGAAGAATATCAGCGTCAATCATGTCGCAAAAAGAGAATGCGAGAATGTGAAGCCTGTAAATGACGCAGGATAGAGTTAGAAGATAACAAAATAAAGAGACGAAGGAGAAGTGAGAAGAAGAATTCTCGGGTGGCAGTTGAAATTCTTGGCGGGCGTGACGAGTGAGGTGTGCACGAGAGGGACGACGTATGTCAGCGTGGTCTGGTCTCAGAGGCGAAGGAGAAGATGTAGAAAAGGAGAGGAAAGAGAAATATAGTGAGAAGGGGGTTCAGTAGGGAGACACACGTATCCAACAACAAAAAGGGATCAATCCGGGAGGAAACATAAATCGTGTCGATCCGCGCGACAGTTTTGGAAGGGCGAGGGAAGCGAGTCTCCGAGGCTCGGGGCACACTTCGCGACGGAACCGTGTGATACAAACAAGATGCACTCGGCAACACGAAGCAGTAAATATACCGAAAGCGGAGGAGTAAAGAAAAAGAGGTAGAAGAAATAAAACAGAATAAAAGAAATGCGACAGAAACGCGTGAACGATAAGCAGAGGGAAAAGAGCGAATGTGAAACGTATAGAGGAAGGAAAGCAGATTGGACGAGGAGAAAAAATCGAGAACGAGTTTCGCGGAGTTGATGGAAGACTACGGAAAATTCGTCAAATTTCATTTTATTTTTATTTCGTTTTCTTTTTGTTTCTTTTTTTTTTTACTCTCAAACTTCAAACTCTTGAGATTCGTAATCTCTGGCGGTCGGATGCGCTCGTTTCACGGTTCGCGTCGTAACGAGATCCAAAAGCCAGTAAGTACGTCACGAGTCACTTGATGATGATCGGGCTTTATGCGCACCGGCATACAGATCGCAGGGCTCTCGATGACAGCTTTAGACTTGGTATAATTACAACGCGACTAGGCCATCACGACCAACTTTGCAGCTCACGATTTTTGCACTTCTTCGGAGAAAACTTTTCTCTCTGCCGTCATTTCCCGACTTTTGGACAGATTTATTCAAATTTTGCAGAATTATACATAAACAGTTATTTCATTGCACAGAGATTCATTTTCTTAAAATTTACAAAAATAATAAATTAAAAAATACTGAAAATCTTAAAAGCTGCTAAAATAAAGAAGAGCCAGGCAGATCTGAATTTGGACCGGAGAAAATCGTACATTACGCCCACGTGAGGAAAAAAAAAGAGAATTCATTCGAAGACGTTCAATGGATACACGATACTTTGCTACGAAAGAATTAATATCGGATCTCGGAGAGTTCACGGTCTTCGTCATTCTCGTTTTCGAACGTGGGCTCCGTAAGGAACGAGACACGTGGAAAGAGTTTGACAGAGAGACAGGATAAGCGTTGCGAAGGGATCGCGGACATGCATGAGAGAGAATAGACGGACGTGGAAAGGAAGAGGGAAGAGAAGCGTGGAATCGGAGCGCTTCGCCGCCAGAAGGCAATGAAGCCCGTCTCACCCGGATGATGGAAGTCTCCGCATAAACCTGACGAGTGATTCGTGGCGCCTTCACGAACGACTCTGAGGAGCCCCCTACATCACTTTTATTATGGCCGTCCTCATTTTCATATCTCATAAAACGTCCCGGAGACTCTCTCGGTCGAAGAGCACATTTTTCGTATATATACCACTCCGGTTATAATCCTTCCACCTTACCATTTCGCTATAAAAGATTCTTATTCTGGACAAATTATCAATCGCTTTGCAATTTTATCTCTCGTACTTTTTTATACTTTTGAATTCATTTTTTTGTAAAACACGAAAGTAATTTCACTGGGATTTAAATTTTTCTCGCAGCTCAGCTTATTATACTACGCTTTCGATTTTTTCTCATAAAAAACTGCGGGAGAGAATACAAATTTATTAATAAAGTAAAGTAAATTATCATTATTTAAAAATACGAAATTTTTACAATATGTATACAAGTTGCTAAAAATCAAGAGTACAACCGGATAATCTGGATTGTTTCCGTATCGGTTAGGTCGATCGTTGCCACCCACAATGGTCAAAAAAGTAGAAAAAGTCACAGAGCGAGAGAGAGTCTTTTACTCTTTGCTGAGGTCGACGTCGGGCTGATGGTGGAAGGTTGGAACTGGGAGCGCTCTCGCGGAGTCTCGACAGTGACTGCAACTGGTGTGCTGGCGGCGACAGTGAATGACTGCGCTGCACGTGACACGAGACTGACAGGTTTATGGGTAAGCGCGTGTGGGAACATAAAAGGGAACACGTAGCTAGGCTCGCCGTTGCTGCGCTACTGCCTCTGCTCGTGATGTACGTCTGTTTGTGTAAGTGACACGAACCCAGTGAGTGACGCATCTCTCCCTGCCTCTTGCTACGAAAGCTGCTAGGACCATTCTCACAAGTTTCCTCACCCCGCTTCTTCTACTCCTAACTACCCTTATACTTCCTCCCCTCTTTCTCACTTTTCCACTCTCCATCCTTTCCTCTCGGTCTGTTTTCTTTTTTTCCGTTTTTCTTTGTGCATTTTTCAGTTTTTTTTCGTCGCGTTATGTCTTTTTTCTTCTAATTCTTTCTTTTTGTTTTCTTCTGTTAATTATTTTCCCCCATGGTTTCATTTTGTTTTCTTTACTCGAATTTATTCTCGTAATTTTCTTCTGTGATTTTAATCCCCTAACGCGCATATACTCTTCGACTCGGTATTTCCGTCCCAGCTTTTCTCAAATCAAAACTGGCCTGATTTGTCCTCGCGTAGACCGCTCTTTGTCGGCTGCCGTTGACATCGTCGTTCTGCGCCTGACGCGTCCCGTATGACGCGTTTCCTCGCCGAATACACGCCGTCATCGCGCTCCCGCGATCCGAAATACGCTACAACGCCGAGAGCAGTCATGACAGTCACATCCATCCGTCCTGGCTTGAAATGTTTGATCCTCGTCTCCATTTCTACATTACAACCCCACAAATTCTACTTTGCGTTGCCTTTTGAGGACGGATCGTTGGAAGCCTGAAATCCGGGAAGTTTCCATTTTCGTCGAATTTCAGTTCATGATATATTTTCGCACAAATGTTTTATTACATTATTTACACCTCCCAGTACTTGGTGCTCTTATTTTCTTAATTTATGAGAGCACAATCGGAATCTTTTTATTGTGAAAATATAATGGATTAACGATAAAATGCGAGAACGAGGTTCGAATGAAGAATCGGGAGGTAAAATTTACGTCGGAGGGAGTCCGACTTCTTTCGCTCTTCCTGTCTAATTCAAAACTATAAATCGAGGGGGTCTGTTGTATGTATGACGGGGTTGGCAGGAGCGGTGGCGCGAGCCTGAGGAACGCAGGACGGAGGAACGCGCCGGGGAAGTAAAAGGCAAGGGAGAAAGGTTGATAAAAAGAAGAGAGGAAGCGAGAGATAAGCAACAGAGCCGTAGTAACGTAACAGATGCTGCACAATAAACACCTCCCGTCACTTCGCTCCATAAATCGCGCGGCGGGCTCCTAGAAGAAACATTCAACCTCTATCCGCTTCCTCGCCCACTCCTCTCTTCTCTCAACCCAGTCATCTTCCTCTCTCTCCCTTGATTCCTTCTTCCTCGAGCGGAATATTCATCCATCGGGGCCAAGATTCCTCCCGTACGTCATTCCTCACGCACCAAATCCTGGGCACGAATTACACAGAATATTAATACTAAACGGAGCGATGGAAATTTTGAAAAATGCGCGAACCACTTCGATCGCATCGAAATTTATTTTATTACGTTTGTCCGAATTTTCGAATCGTAAAACACAGTTCGAATTTTTTTAAATATCAACTTTTTACTACGTAAATCATTAAAATAAATGTGAGAAAAATATATTTTTGAATTTTGCCAATATATATCTCTGATGTACGCTTCATTGTTAATCCCATTTAACGAAGTACAAATAATTTTTGAAATTCGTTATCTCGTTTCTCGGACCTCATTATCAATCGTGCGTATTGATTTTTTGATTACGAACTTCGATGCTTCGCCGGTGAAGTTTCGGTGTTTGCATTTGTAGCGCAGATTTGTGTGCTTTCTGTACAGTTCCGTGATTGCAAGGGCATCGTCGATGCGAAGAAGGGAAAGGGCGGAGTGTCTGGATTCAAAGAAGAGTGTGTGCGAGGAGAAGGTATAGCGGGAGGGGCAGGGGGGTGAAAGGACGAAAAGTAAAGGGGGATGATATGGAACAAACGTATACAGTTGTTTCAGGGGAAGGCGGGAGGGGGGGGGGTGCGCGATTATCTACTCGGCAGCATCGGCAAAGTTGTGATTTAGTATTTTCCACTCCGTTAATTTATTGCCAAGCCTACCACGTTACGGTTAAACATAGTTCATTACCAGCTCGCCTGTAATTAAAGCATATAATAACGAGTCGTAAACCTGGCAGGGCTCTCTCCACCGCTCTTGTAAATCTCTGCCCCGGACAAACAACCCACCGAATCCGCGCTTTGTACTCTCTTTTTTTCCATTTCGCGAGGCAAGCATCTGGAACTCGCTGATGGTTACTTCCAGAAAATCATCAATTCATCGGGAATTCAGAGTCCTCGCATTTATTTTTTGTCCACATTACGAAGCAAATTTCGGAGAGGATAGCGAAATTACGACAACATGGGCGAGTTTAAAAAAAAAATAATGAAATTATGAAATAAAAACTCGTCAGGCCGCTCGAATTTATCGGTCAGTAATTAAAGGCTGTGTTACCCAGACGCGGCTGAAGAGACGAGAGGTGGAGAAAGTGTGTTTGGTTTATTATGGACCGGGGCTACTGCGCGTACCGGTTTTAGGACGGGCTCAATCGTCCGCGTAATATCACAAGGCTCGAAAAAAACATTTCAGGCTTGTATCTCATTTTTCGGAATAATACGATGCCGATATTACGAATTGTAAAAGATGGAAGACACGAATGAACATTTTTTTTCGACAGAAAATATTTAAAAAAATAAAAGTATTGTTGATCACATCAAATTAATTTTTTACCTTTGAAATTAATTGAATAAACAGGAGAAGTCATTTCATTTATAATCGTCTTCAAAAATACCCAGTTAAAATAAAATCTTACGATCCTTATCACTCCTGAAGTATTTATTCATCAGTAATTTTCTGCATTCCATTTATCGGTTGATAAAAAAGCCGAAGCACCTGCAGTGAGATTCAAGGTGGCTCACGAGATTCCTTCATCAGATGTCGTCTGGAGATCGTCAAAAAGAAAAGTTCTTTCCGCGGAGTTCGAAGGTGATTCGAGATACCAGTGAGATT
Organism: Cremastinae sp. B BG-2022a; assembly: GCA_030522605.1. Taxonomy (NCBI): domain Eukaryota; kingdom Metazoa; phylum Arthropoda; class Insecta; order Hymenoptera; family Ichneumonidae; species Cremastinae sp. B BG-2022a. Next base: position 22,028 of record JAPYYX010000557.1, on the reverse strand, counting down.
GAAGGAGGAAGCTCGAATCTCACGTGATATAAACCGATTACTTTATGTTATTTACCTCAACGATTTCGGGCCGGGGATCAGGATGAAGTTGGGAAAAAGGACGAAGAGGAAAGAAAGAAGGAGAAGAAGGAAGGCGAGGTTAGGACCAAGTGTGGCCGAGCTCGCGGCCGTATTGATCTTATCCCCGACATGAGAAATGCCCGCCGGTTTAATAAACTCCCGGGACTTATGAAGCACGTCAGGGTGATTCACGGTCGCCTCATTGAGTCGTATTTATACAACCGCGGCTGATAGATTTATGGAGGACAGCGCAGCGTGCTGTCCTCCGCCGTTCTGATAGCCCTCCCTCTCCCTTTGCATCTTCCTCCTTCTCGTTCTCCTCTCCGCCACCTCCTTCCCCCCTCCCACTATACGTCTCCCGCCATCCCTTCGGCAACTCCATCAGCCCTTCTTTTTCCTATTCTTCTCGATCTCCTGAGCTGAATCCTCACTTTTTCTTGCCCCTCTCCACCATGAGATCCACCGTGGAAACGAAAGGGAGGAGTAATTCTCCTTCTTTTCTTCTCCTTATTCCTCCTCGTCTTCTTCTCTTTTGTTTTTTCTTATTTTTTCAACTTCTCGACTTTTTTTCCTGGTTTTCTTCTTATTTTATCCTTAATCTCAAATATACATGAAGACTTGATTTGACTTTTGTCGGACTCGAACACCAAAATACACACTGCGAGCGTACACGCGGCTTCAAAGATGGAAGACCTTCATATCCCGCAGCGTTTTCACCTCCGTTTCATTCTCTCTCCGTCTTACCTGATGCTCGCTCTGCCATCTTTCCTTCCCACCGTGTCGTTCAGCTTCTACGCGAATGCCACTTGGCTCAGAATTTATACACGCAGTTGTGTAATTTAAAAAATATTTTTCCCATATTTTTGAAATTAATCTTGCACACTTTGATAATTTATTAACTATCATTCAACAGTTTTATAGCTAGATGATTTTTTAAAATTGATGATGTGTTCTATTCATTTTGTAGTTCAAGACTTGAACTTCGATCTACAAAATTTTCCCTAAACGACCGGGAATCCCTCGTTGTGAATAATCGTTAACGATAATTAAATTCAATAACAAGAAGGAAGCATGAGATCACAATTCACGTTAAAAGAATCATCGACTGTTACTGACTTTCTTGGGGTCATGGAGTTTAATACGTCTTGACATTTGTAACTCGTATCAGTAGTCGCTGATAAATGGAACGGGTACAGAAATACCGTTCGCAGAAATTCTAAGTATTTTAAAACTCTTGTCGCTATCAATTTTTAGGCCTCCGTGATAACCGTATATAAGAATGTTTGTTGATGTTGCCTCAGTCAGAAGTTTCTCGAGTCTCAGAATCTTTTGGTCTCTGGTCTAGAATAAAAAAGAACTGAAGAAGAAAAAAATAATATTCTTTTTTAATCTACTGAGTTGTGAATTTTCTTACAATGTTGAAAACTTTGGTGATTGGGTTTCTTATTTTTGGCAATATTGTGCTCGCGCAAGATGTCGATACAAGACCCGCGTTCGATCTTCCGGGTTTCGCAGACAAAACGACAGTTGGACAAGTAACTGGTAAGGAATTTTTTCAATCAAATTTGTATACGATAATACGTATTGTAATTTAATTAGTAAGTGAATAATCCTCGATTAAGTTACAATTTATATTAATTTATAATTTTTTGATTAACAGATGACCTTGCTAAAGGCAACTCCGTACAGATCCCGGGAATTATTTTCAATTTCTTACCGTCTACAAAACCTTACGTTCTTTTCCGTAACAGTTTTGCCGTTGGTCAGAACGTTGGGACTGGCTACAGAGTGACGCCTGGAATAGGTGCACACAAAATACACAGACGCACTCTGCCTTGGAATCGAGCGAGGAGAATTTGTACCGACGAAGGAGGTAAATTAAGACAATTTTCAAAATTAGCTTCATGTTCTTAATTCCCATTGATTAATTTTTTTAAATATTGACTAAATTAATCATTTGAGTGTAAAGTTACAAATTAGTTTTTATTATTATATGACATCAAAACATTATCGTGTTTTTGGATTTTGAAAAATATACAGCATTTCGTTCATTTTGAAATTCTAACAATTGTGTATTCATTTATTTACGTAGCACACTTGGCAGTGATAAGATCCGAATCAGAAGCTGATATGTTGTACCAAATGATGCAAAACGAATCGATCGAAGACGCTTGGCTGGGTCTTCATGACAAGTTCGAAGAGGGCGACTGGGTATCCGTGAACGACGAACCCATCGCAAGTACGAATTGGGGAGTCTGGGCCAAAGATTTTCCCAACAATCCGGACAATTGGCAGAAAAATCAACACTGCGCTCGCTTAGTCAAAAAATCAAAAGGCATGGACGACGACAATTGCGAGCTCGCAAAACCATTCATTTGCAAATTTAATATTTAAATGTATTGTATTAAAATATATAAAAAATAAAGTCGTAAAAATGGAGCTTTCCAGTGATCAGTCCTAATGAGCCCTGAATGAGTGCCAAAAATGCTTAACGTTAATCAACTGGCATCATAAATACCATTTTTTAAATTATAAAATCATAATTATTCTGTAAATAATATTTTAAGCCTGCTTATACAATATAATTCGATAAAAATCTCGATATCACTGTTTTCCTTTTTCCAATGTTAAATTTAGCTCAATATTGTCAATTGAGGTTAATGCTCTGTTATTCTCTTTGATAAACTAATCGCAATAGTTCTAAGACAATGAATTCATTGTTTTCTCCGATCATATATAAAGCCCCGAGAAATTCTAATGCGTTCATTAGAAAGTAGTGTTCTCATCGAGAAATTTGCATCGTTGAGCAGGAAAAAAAATCATTCTGAAATCTTAAAATAACAATCATAAAAAATGTTTAATAATTTTATATTTTATTTTATTTTATGGTTGAAATGTTTTCAAGTTTTGTGCATGCCCTCAATCGAAACAATGGACGAAAAACCAGCACCGTGTTTATCAGCGACTCCAATTTTGAATACAAACGAAACCAAACCAGAAAGTGAGTCAATGTGATGTTTCATTTCATAAGAAATTTTATAAAAATATTTTCTGTTTATTTGTGTCTCATAATTAGGTGTTCAAATGAACGGCGATAATCACTTTCATGCGACTCACCAAACATTTTACTTGATCGGCCATTCGCCTTGTCAAAAATCTGCGCAGCTGACGATGTCTGAAAATTCTTGTTCTTGTAACGAGGAAAGGGGAATCCGACCCCAAGTTGTTTCCTTGAAACTTCACATGCAGGCGGCGACCTGGGACGAGGCGAGAAAAATTTGCATTGACGATGGAGGTCAGAAAAAAATATTTTATAATTCAGAGTTTTTCACAATAATTAATTGGGGCAAAGATAATTGAAAAATTATTTGTCGGTGAAAGCATGATGAATATTATGTTAATAGTGTATTTCTCGTTATTTTATCGTTTGAAGGGCACTTAGCGATAATCAGAACGGACAACGAGGAAAAAATAGTCTTGCAAATGATGGCGGACAAAGCGGTGGACATCGCATGGGTCGGTTTGCACGACAGATTCGAGGAGGGTGTTTGGATCTCGATATTCGACGAGCCTCTCCATCAAATCGGCTGGAGCAAATGGTCCACCAAGTTCTCACCTAATCCCGCAACCTCTCACTGCGCGACACTAGTAAAAAGCGGCGGTGGAATGACGGACAACGAGTGCGCGGTGAAAATTCCTTTCGTCTGTAAATCTGCGATCACATAAAACACACTTGCAATTTTCATCTCGAATATTCCATGAAAAATTTTAAATAAGAAAGTTAATCGTTTTTTAAAGTAGAAGCACAAAAATAAAGAGATTGAAAACTTATTCTAAAAAATTTGGTATTTATCATTTTCTATTAATATTCATTATTATTATAATTATTTGTGAAAAAATCAAGGATTACTATTTGACATGATCTTATCTAAAATATTAGAGCATGTAATTTAGCAAAGTGAATCGAGAATCGCAGAACCTCTCAGGATAATTATCGTGAGTGTCGTTTAAAGTGCGAGCGTGCTCGCGATTCGAGAAGTGTTGACCCGAGAATCCACGAGTGTGACACGGATATCGTTGGATCGGAGCGTTTATGGCGTCGTGATGGCCAGGAGCGAGACGGAGAAACCCGGCTTTGCCTTATTCTCCTCCAGAAATCCTGTAACATATTCAGCCGAGAACGATGCAGAAAGATCGAGAGGAAGAACACAGCAGCCTTATAAAGTAGCCCGGCTACGATTTAATCCGAAATTTATTTCCTCCATTAGTAAGGGCTTGTCTGGAGGAGGCGAGCGAGCGTGAGTGAGAGCCTGACGGAGACGGTCCTCGCTGCGTCCCTTTCTCCGCGACGTCACTCGCGGGATCGTCGGAATGCCGTCCGCGCGCGGCCTCTGGCGGATTGGTACATCTCTCGGTCGTCCTTCTCTGCAGTTTCCCCCTTCCACCTCTCCTCGGCGTCTTTCCCCCTGCGGCTCAACGACAGGAGACGCCGTGGATCGAAAACAACAAAGATCCCGCGCACACCACTAGATTATGACTCCTATATTGCCATCTTTATTACGGCCGAACGGGCCCGGTACACAAGCCCGGATGGTTGCCTCTGACAGGCGCCTCTTATTCCTTTCATTTTTTTAATCTCTGATTTTTTTTCGTAGTATTTTTTTATTGTATTTTTATTTTCTTAAACGGCTCGTGGTCACTCTCTTTTCACACACGCCTTTTTATTTGTGTTTATTCATATTTTTTATTTTGTTACGCAAATTCTTTTTCGTTCTGACAAAAATGTTTTGACATGAAGTTACGGTGTGTATTTTAGGATCTTTTTAAATCTCTTGACTTGGCACAAATGTGTTTGACACTTTTTTCAACGTATAATGCGGAGCTTCCGTCATCATGGATTAATGTTTCGAAATTTTTTAAAAATTGCGTGTCAAAAAAAATAAAAGTACGTAATCATAAGAATAACATACGAGATCACAAAAAAAATCTGACACTCATTTATCGCGGGTAGGACTCGAGAGAAATCGTTTTCATTACTTTGAAGAAAAAAAAATATGTCCGGTATTACCGCAATCAGTTTGCACAAAAATTAGATTTGTTCACGCGACTAGATGGCACGATAGTGAAAAAAGAAAAATATGGAGGGCGTACGCCGCTCTCCTTTTTTCTCATTTTTTTTTTTACGGAAGGGAGAAGAGCGGGAAAAGAGAGAAAAGGAGTCGAGCGCACGCACTGTGGTCCTTCGTGTAAGGATGAGAGATGAGAGCGCATTACGTAGGTCGTAGACTCAGGCGCTGCGTAAGATACGCATCGCATCGCCCCGTTCGCGGACAAATTGGTCTCTCCTCTCGTCTTCTCCTCCACCTTCCTCCTCTTCGCTCGTCCGTAGCTCGCACTCTCTCTCTTTCGGCGTTTGTTACTCCTCGTACGCGCGGGAGGGAAAGATCTAACACGGAAAGTTTACGTCCCGCGATCTCAGTCCGCAGGAGTAGGGGTTTGATGTCTCAGTCAGTCTCTGAAGACACAGCACACTTCCTCGGAATGCAAGTCCATTCGAAATTCTACGGTTGACGGGTTACCTATATGTTCAAGACTGATGACGCTGCTGCTATCCGGTATCATTCAATTTCGTTCTTTATCCGTGAGATTTTTTTTGTGAGATTGTGAGAAAATGTTATTTCAATTTTTCAAAAAAATTGAAATAAATCAGATTTATACCATCCTCATTTGTTATCTGTCATTCTTCTGATTTTTCAATTATTTATTTTATAAAATTAATAAATTCATCAAGAGATTAATTTGGATATAAAAAAAATATTTTGACATTTGCGTATAAAAAATAAAAATTAAGAGTGAAAATAATAACTTGTAAACTGTGAATAATTTTTATCTGGCAATTACCGAACATAATAACAATATGAAAAATAATGAAAACAGAAGAAGAAGAAGAGAGTGGACAAACCGACCGGGAGGTAAAAGTTCGAAATTATTGTATCGCGAGGAGTTAACGATCCGTGGTACATTACAGGGAGAGCGTAAGAGTGATAGGAAGGTTTCGATGAGACTGAGATGGAGAGACGGGAGATTTTTCCACCTGTACGCACAAACGTAGGTAACGTCGTGTCCACGGGGATAAAAGTATGTTTCGCGTTGCGCTACTCCTATAAAGCGAACTACAGATATACAGGAGTCTCGGCCATAAATCAGATTCCCCGGAGATAGCGGCGGTGCTAGGCTGACGCTTCTTTCTCTACGTTGAATTTTATCGGGCGTACCGGCGCCGCGTGCTAATTAAACTGACGTGAAATAATCGCGCCCCCTTCACGATTGATCGTTGATCGGCCGGCTCGTCCCCGAGTCCCTCTTTTGCCTTAGCTACCGACTCTCTTTTATTTAGTTTTTATTCATTTTCTCTTCTTTATTCCGACACTCGTCCATCTGGTTACTCGCTCTTCGATTCAGCATGGACACTTCTCTCTTCCTCGAGTCCCCTGTCGCCATTTGCAACTGTCGCAAAATCGAGGCTCTCGAATGTCATTCGACGTTTACTCGAATTTCAGAACTTTATTTTCTTGTATCTGAAATCTTCGAGAATTCAAATTAAAATTTTACACAGCATTCTTTTAGGATATAATGTATTACATTTTTTTACTTGATTATAAAATTTGTATGTAACGACGCATACGTATATTTTTCTCAGCTTTTTCTTTCGACGCTTCATTTCTCTTCGAGTGATAAAAAAAATGAATAAAAATTGACAGAAATTGATAAAAAAGGAGTATCAGGAAGCGATGTTCCAGAACATTTTTGTTAGGCTCTCGAAGGCGTATAGCGACTGGGATCATGAATCTTGCGAATAAAACTCGCGTACGATCTCCGGGATATAGATAATTACATAGAGTCGAGTGAGGATGGATGCGCGTCGGGCGGGATCACGCTATCTCACGTCTGTCCGGATTGTAGCGCGCGGTCAACGCCTACAAACGATCCAAAGAGAGAGAGAGAGAGCCTCTTCGACTTTATATTCCATTGTCCGTAGCTCGTTCTATCGCGAGGCCCAAAGTAACCATAGATCTCTCGGAGGGATGGCCCGACGACGAAACGACGAGGACCGAACCGCTCGAACAATATTTTCACTCGCTCTCGCGATCCCGAACTATCCTGTCATGAACGATAAGGAAACTTCCATTACAATGTCCTTGCGTAATTGCAGGATCGAGAGAACAATATCTTCATTCATCGTCTCGAAATTTTATCAATTTTCACAAAAACGTGCTCGAAAAATCCACTGACAAGAATACGTATAAAAAATAAACAAAACCAATGAAAAATAACAACAAAAACCAGAATCATTCACCAAAAAATCGAAATCACTTAATTTTTAATTTAAAATAAGAATCTCATCAGCATCAGTAAATGTAATTTGTTTTTCATCAGTGAGATATAAGAAAATCAATTATTTAGGAATAAAGAATCGAGAATGTAATTACAAGATCAAGAGGGAACAATATTTTCATATTCATCGTCTCGAAGTTTTATCAATTTTCTCAGAAACGTGTACTCGAAAAAAAATATGTACAAAAAAAATAAAATCAATGAAAAATCATAACAAAAACCAAAATTATTCACCAAAAAACGAAATCATTCAATTTTTATTTTAAAAAAGAATCTCATCAGCAGTGAATGAAATTTATTCCTCATGAGGCGGGTATAAAAAAAATCGACTATTTAGGAATGATGAATCGAGAATGTAAGTGCAAGATCGAGGGAACAATATCTTCATTCATCATCTCAAAGTTTTATCAATTTTCTCAAAAACATACTCAAAAAATCGACTGAAAAAAATATGTAAACAAAAAAAAAATCAATGAAAAATCATAACCAAAACCAAAATTATTCACCATCAAAAAAACGAAATCACTTAATTTTTACTTAAAAAAAAAGAATCTCATCAGCAGTAAATGTAATTTATTTCTCATGAGTGAGAGATCGAAAAAATCAACTATTTAGGAATGAAGAATCGAGAACGCGTTTCCTGATATATCGCGTGTCGTTACGAGTCAACGTGGATAAAGAAGATAGAAGGGAAAGTTTCGTCGGAGGAGAAGAGGTTCGAGAGAGGAGCGAGGAGTATAGTGAGGAGAGAGGGAGGGGGGAGGGGAGGAATCCTCTCGTTTTACCCTCGAACCACGAGAGAATCTAGTATTTATAGCTCCATTAAGGTTGGGACTAAATCATCGGAGAACCTGCGCTACTTTGTGTTGTTTATCAAGAGCTGCGGGAGGGGTGTGCAGCGAGGGGGGGAGGCGGGCGAGAGAGGAAAGAGAAACTTGGCGGGGAGACTGACCGATCCTGTGCGCGGACCTCGGCTATCTAATATTTCGTATACGTAGCAGGATCGAACGATGGAAATTCCCATCCTCTCCTTACCCGAGAGAGCGTCGCTGTATTTCAAAGTGTACCGCCTCGATATCGGACTTCCTCCCCTTCCGTTTTCCCCGCGAGAATACCCGGAGAAGAATGAAAATTTTCGCCCAACTAAGCTCCTCTTCATTCTGCAACAATGTCAAATAAAAACGATAAGCCGTAAAATATAACGAGTCGATGAACGATGCTCGTTTATTGAGAAACGAAAAATTTACCTTATCAAAATTTTACCTCTCGTTTTTTTTTGAGTATTGTTTTCTAAAATGATGTAAATATTGTTTAATTTTCTTGATTATTTTTTTCCTTTTTTTTCACATGATTATTTTTCGTGTTAATAGCCGGAAGGTTTTTCAGTTTATTGGAAAGCACACACGTTCCTTATCCTGGGAAAAATCTATAAATTCGCGGAGTGTATACGCAACGGGCGCGTCGTCGAGGGAGAAATAATGAAGAAGAGAAACGGAGATGAGAGTGTAGTTACAGAAAAGCTGAGAAAATAGTGCGAGAGCAGTCGGGACGATAAAAACGACGAGGAGAGAGAGAGAGCGCCAGGGACAAAAATTACAACGTGATCTCGGGGAAGCGTGGATCTCCGAGCGAGGAGGAGGCCGAGAGAGATAAGATTAAAGCTAATGAATGACGCTGAGGATTCTGGCCGCGCCATCATCGGCCGGAGAAAAAATTTCAAGAGATCAGAAAAATTGTGAATTCGCTGCCTCTCGCGAAAATTTATTCGTTTTCGAGACCCTTTTTTAAACATTTGAATAAAAAATATCCGAAATGACAAGAGTCGCGGGGTCCGACGAGAAATGTCGAAAAAAAGATTTTAACAATAAAATAAAAGTTCTCTTTCATCCGTTTCGAACTTTTGCGATAAATTTGAACGGCCGCCATCTTGCCAGTCGCGAAATTTCTTCGCTCGTTGGGAAGTTTTGTCGGAGAAAGAGAACGCAGTCTCCTGTACCTTTAAGCAAATGTAGGTCGTAATGTATTCCGTTGACACGGCCTCCCTGCTCGCTCCGGCGCCATCGACCAACACTAAACAACCTGATGGACCCTGATATCCCGACACTGGACCTGTCACCGGGACGAATCTTTTTTTTACACATTTTTTTACTTCCTTCAGGCCCTTTTTTATTTTCTTCCTCTCTACCGACTCCGTTCTTTCTAATTCACCAAAACGACATTTTTATCTCGTGGACACAAATCTTGACGGTTTCCAAGGTCGAGAAATCGGATTCAGAAAACTCGTCCACGTTTGGCACTTGATTTTCACTTAATATGCATAATCGGGTACTAAAATTCTTATTGATATTTACGATGTGATATTTTATTGTTATTTTAATATAATTTTGTAGCATTAACTGTTTTCATCTTCGCGTGATCGTATTTTGGGAAAGATTGCGAAATAATCAATGCTCCACTTTTTATACTCACATCATCTGGCACTCACTTTCCACTCAATATTCATAACTCAACAGTAAATATATTCTTAAAATTTTTTCCACTCAAAGTGGACGTTATTTCAGTGAAAAAGTTGTAAAATAATCAAGAATATTCGAATGACGTGTTTCAGAAACCAGTTATTAGAAAAGTGAGAAATAAAAGAGATCGAAGTAAAATATTCCCTCGGGCGTGCTCAATAATCATGATATCAAAGGATTCCTTTATTTATTTTTCGGATCGCGCGTCTCGAAGTTTTGCAACGAGACACGGCCCGCTTGACGTAGACCACTTTGCGTGAATTTATATACGTATATTTATTATCGTTAGAGCATATCGCGTGCACTTACAAAAGCGAGAGGAATATGGGCTACGATATTGGAAGGATATCTTTTATTTATTTTTAAAAAAATATTTTTCCCTCCTCGTTCTCGCTCTCGATTTTCCCTTCACCCTCACTCTCTCTCTCTCCTCTTCTTTTCTCCGAGAAGAATCCGAACAGATTCGAAAAAAGAGCGAGACTATGCGCATCCAAAGATCGTAACATAAAATTCTCATTTTATTCAAACACGTTGACTCGTCCAGAAGTATTTATCGTTGGGCATTCCCAGCCGGACGTAAGTATGTTGCTTCGCGCTCTCTCTCGATCTTTGCCTCGGTCTCTCTCGCCCCGTTAATAATGTCCTTAATCCTGCGGCACGAAGAAAAGGAGAATTTCTTGCACAAGAGAGAGCGAGAGAAGAGCTTTTTTGCATACCTTGAAATCTGTCTCGAACTCTGAACGAATCAAAACGTTCGAATTCTCGCCCCAATATCTCGTTGAGAATTCGTTTCTCGTTTTCTTTGATTTTTAATACGAAAATATTTTTTTTGTACATATTTTTTGGACAATGTGGAAAAAATAATTGATTTCAACGACAAAGAGTGTGAATTTGATCGCGGTTATTAATTGGCAAGGCTCTTTCTCGAAGCATCGGCTCGAGATCTTTAATCGCCACTCGAGGCCCTCTCCGTCTCTCGTCAAAGGGAAAAAGGTGCGAAACTCGAGATAAAGGAACGATCGGGGTGCGAAATTATCCCGAGTGTTCTTATAAGAAGAATTCTCGATCCCGAAAATTCATAAACATTAATTGGATTCGCGGGGAATAAAAATTTAGAGAACAGCGAGAGGTGATAAAATTCACCCCTTCGCGTTTGTTTGCTTTTTATTGTTTCTTGAATTCTTGAATTCTGCGAACGTTCTCGAGGTTACTCGTTCAAGCGCGTTTCCTCCTGCAGTTCGTACTTTCGGATGGTCTCATTGCTCGGGAAAAGCTGCTCCTGGAGACGAAACGGGATGAAAGGGGCGAGAAGGAGAAAAGGGGAAGAAAAGAGAGCGAGAGAGAGAGAGATTGAAAGATACAGAGAGATTGAGGCACGGAGATAGACGATTGGAGGAAGGCACGAAGGGTCGCCGTGAGAGAGAAAGAAGGAGAGAGAGGAAGAAGGACTTTGGAGTTACAAGCGAGACAACCTGGGCTAAACAGCCATCTAAATGCATCCGAGGTGGCGCTCACTGCCATTACGCCTGATGGACGCTTATTGACGCGCGCCTTGCCAGAGCGGAGAACCCAGAGCGCCAGAGCCATACACCTCGAAAGCCAACTCTGTCCTCGGGCTTTTCCTACAACCCTCCTTACACGATTCAAGATCCTCTCTTTCCCTCCTGTACGCCAACGTTTTGCCAGTCTGCGTCAATTCTGAGCGAGCCCTCTTGCGGCGAAAACGACAACGAGACAATCGACAAAATGGCGGCACTACGGAGTCTCGGAAGAAACATTTGCGAAGAGAATAAATATTCGCGAAATGTCGACACGAATATATTTTCGTACGAGAGGATTTCAAAGAAAATAAGAAAATAAATTTTCTCTGATGAGATTTTACAAACTGCGATAAGAGTGATGAAATGATGACAAAATGGCCGACATCTTCATGAGAATATATAAAAAGGCAATTAAATGGCCTACCAGCAAATCATCAAGGTTGAATTTTCTCCACGTGAGCGAGTCTCCTCCAGGTGCAGATTTTTTGTAATTATCTCCACAGTTTCATTTCCAGAGGTTAGAATGTCGCAATAACGAGAAACAAAATGGCGGCCACGATTTTATCGCTACCGTATTTTTCGAGCTTTGCAATTGACGACGACCATGAGTTTTGATGTTGATGAGACTCGCTCGGGGAGACTTCCCCGTTATTTCTCTCAGACTGTCCTTTTATCCGTCTCTAATTCTCATTCGCTAACCAGTCTCTCTTTTCTCTGCTGATTCTCTCTGCGGCTGGAAAAGAGAGAGAGAGAGAGAGAGAGAAGGGGAAACCTTCAACGCTCCAGGATTATCACGTTATTTATGCGGCAATAATAACGAGTTAGTGTATGCGCAGGATGTGCTTTATATCCTTGCAAGCCATTAGGGTTAATATAGCGTGGGGTGTCTCATCTTTCCTCCCTCCTCTAACCTTCTATTTCTCTATATTTCTCTCGCTCTCTCTTTCATTCTCTCCCCCAAAGCTTTCGCTCATTTTCTTCTATCTCTTCGAACCTCCCATCATTCGCTCGCTATCGCTATTTTTTCAAGAATTTCATTATCATTTTCGATTTTTTACGATGGAAAAATTAAAAAGAAAAAAACATTTCAACACAGTAAAATTTGACATATTATTACACTTTTCTTCGTCGCCCTTTTGGCTTAAAATGGCTCATCCGGTCAGTTGAGTGCGTAAACACCATCTGTTTCTGACAAGCGTCGTCAGAAATGCGGACATCTCGGTTGATTGGTCAGTATCGATCCGACACGTTGGACTCTCATCCCTATATATAACTATATTTCATACCATTTTTAAAATTAATTTCATTATTTTTCCTCTACAGGAAACTAACCCACACTTAATTTTCCCTGATCAACATATTTTTACAACACTTCAAGCAAAAAACTTTTTTTACATCACGTCTCAGTGACGTTTCCAAAAATCGTGAAAAATTATTCTCAAAACTTCCTGCGTTCCTGCTTCCTCTCTGGCATTGAGGAATGGAAGTGCGTGAAAGTATATATGCGTCTTGAGACAAAGACGATCAGAGGAAGACTCAAGAAAAGAAAGCTCGTCCGGGGAAGCTTTTTTCGTCGAGGCGGGGGTTGAGGGGTGCGCGGGGAGGAGGAGGGGGGGGTGTATAGTTTGAAGAGAGGAACGAGGAGCAGGGGAACTCGGAGAGTTCGGGAGAAGGACGGAATAGTGGAAAACGAGAACGTCGAGCATTTCGCTCGAGAGCTATGCTCGGTTGCGGGCTCCGCTGTTGTTCGATTCGGGGCCGGGCGGCCGACGAGAATACGAACGGCCGAATTATGAAAATGACTGTGTGACGCGGCGCCCACCCTTATACCCAGAAGAGATAGCTTCGAGCAATAAACATACTCACCCCTCTCTTTCTCATCCCCCGACCCCCCGTTGTCCTCCCCTCGCCATCCCCCTCGTCGCCATCCCTTGCACCCTTTCACCCGCCCTCGTCACCGTGACTTCAGTTTTCTGAGCGCAGCGCCCTCACCTTTGCCGATTCCTCACTCTCTTTCCTTCTCCTCGCTTTACTCAAATCTCACCCCCCGCCCTTTCTCGTCTCGCGACGTTTTCTCGACTCTGCCATCAAGAGCGGGAGGAACGAATATATACGAGAATTTCGTACTCTTGCGAGTACTTTTTTTTTGGTAACGCGTCTTCTTGTTTTTGATCGAGTCTTGTTTTTGACTCGAGTGTGACATTTGTAATTTTACTTGAATATTTTTTTTATCAATACTTTTATGCTTTATTCGATTTTGTTTTTATTTTCCTTCTCATTTTTAACACTTTTAACACACGCGTGGTATTTTTCTTCGACTATCTTTCATTGCAGGATTTTTTTGGAGATTAAAAAATGAGCGCAGTTCTCGAATTGTTCATTTTTCTTCTCGTTTTCAGCACTGGTGACAAAATTCGGAGTCCACGCCCGCGAGGCATGTCGCGAAGAGAGCGACTATTTCGGAAGAAAAATATTGCGCGTCCGGTGTGTACAAATGCGTGTTTACGCGCCGATATATCCACGCCGGGCGGCCGAATATCGACATGCACCTGACGCGATCGTGACGTATTTCCGGCGGATTATAGCCAGCGGGAGATTTTCGGGCGGAGGGCCATCCGTCAAGTCGCAGCCTCGCAACCGTCCGTCAGTCAGTCGTGTCACGCGTCAATCGCTATTGACTGGACCCGTTCCAATGTTTCTCATCCCCTCCGTGTGTTTCCCGGTCATGTTTTCGTCTATCTCTGGCTCTCTCTCTTTTCATTCTCTTGTTTTTCGACTCGAATTTGATTCTTCCTTCTCTCGCTTGCATAATCAGACTGCTGCCCCTCTCGCGAGCAATCATTGATCCGCGCATTATCGTCACGGCTTGACAAATTTCCCGAATCGAGTAAAATTCACAGCCAGATTTCAACAAAAAATTTCGTGACCTACAATTTACTAAATTTTTTACTCTTGCGTCATTTTTGAATAAAGAATATTTGACTCGTGAAAAACGATTTTGCATTTCTTTACATTCGTGCAATTTTCAATTTGTTGTCACAAACAAAGTTTAATTGAAAAAGGACATTGTTACATTTTTATTCTCGTAATCCTCGTTTAGATTACTCACAAACAGAAATCTGGTTTTGAAAAGTAATTGAACATTTTGTATTTATATTTTCATATTTTATTTTATGCTTTTATGCGACAAGAATGTAATAAAAAAACAATTAATATATTAACTTTTTCATCAAAGAGCGATTTTATATTTTGAAAAAAAATCTAATTAAAATTTTTCGATACACCATCGCGAATGATTTCCTTAATTTAATTTTCGAAAAAATTGATCATTGAAAAAAATCCAAGAGCTCTGGAAAGCGATTCCTTTGGCTTGTTCGCGGCATCATCGAGGCTTGTTCAAAAACGTCAAGCCACAATCGCGGTGAGCAGTCGTGTGAACGGAGCCCGGGATGCCCGATTGCCCGAACGTTGAAAGTGAATTCTGATTTGTGCATAATAAACTGCGCACCGAGTTTATCAACGATGTTATCGAATATTCATTATCATTATTATTACCATTATAATTGACGATAACAAAAGGAAACCGGTCAGCCGTGCATGAGAAAAAAATTAGAGGGAGGAAAAAAAATCGCCACAATCAAATATGGAAAACGCTTTTGGATACTAATTATCCAACTGCGTGTATCAGGAGATGGGAGGAAATGCTCGATGGTAAACGCATTTGAGTAGAATCGGTTTTGATATGGTTGGAAGTCGATTGTATAGAAATTTCCGGTCGAGAGGAACGATCGCGTTTATTCCCACACAGCCGAGATTTTCGTCTCGAAATCTCATGTGTTTTTCTAAATAATTACAATCGATTAAATAAAGTGATCGAGAAAAAATTATCTTGCATAATTCGATCACTTCGAGAATTTCGTTTCCATTCACTTTTCGAGGACTTTTCGCCCCTCGTCAATTTTCTCCGCGTTAAAAAATCATCCAATCGTACTTTTATCCTCTCAGCTCTGACTGACAGCCCTCATACGCTAATTGCCGACATTTTTTTCATTTTTCTCTTCCTTTTTTTCGAAGAACGATAGACCGAGCAACGAATTCAACAGGTGTGTCGCGGTCTGGGGGGTAAACTTTTATTTTGCGCGAGAGAAAGTCGGGCTCCGGGTACCGCAGACAAGGGAGGAAATACAGGAGCAACGAGGGGCAGGGAAAAAAAGAGTAACTCGAAAGACGAAGGGAAGAGGAGAGGAAACTCGCGGAGTTGAGCAACACGGGCTGGAGGTCTATTAGTTCGCCCCGAAAAAACACGATCCCCACCACTGCGAGCTCTCAACCCTCTATCGTTCTATTTTCTTCTCGTTTTTTGTTACACATATATACTTTCGTTATATATATTATAAATATACAGATATATTTTTGCATCTACGCGAATACGTGTATGATCGGGTGTACGGGAGTTCTCTTTTTTCTCTCTCGACATTTTTTCTCTATTTTTTTCATATTTTTTTTCCGTTCGTTCCAACGGCTCATCTGGACACGCCGACGGCTGTAATTGCTGCGTCGAAGCGTAATCGGACCTGCTCAATTTCTTCTTTTATTTATCCGTTTATTTATATTTTTCAGATGCTCTCATCGTTGTTGCTCTCTTCTCTTTCCCAGATTCGTCACAACCGCACGATTTCGCTGATGTGCAATTAATATTTTATGTGTTGCAAAATATATTTAAAAAAAAAACATTTTGTGAATTTTTTGAATTAAGAAGAATTTAAAAAAAAATTTGACGTATAACTTTAATTCATTTTTCAAAAATTTTTAGAGACGGTTCAGACCATATAAAGAGTAAGATCCCATCAAAATGAAAACGAGACCGATAGAGCTGTTTTTGAAAAAGCGAGATGCGTTTTACGAGTTCCCAATCGCGTTTTCACGATTCGGAGTAAAACGAGCGTCGAGATGACACGATGTTTTGGACCGTGCTCGTTTATTTATGAAACGGAAATTTCACTGATTAGTATCGTGTGCGAACTGCGCTAATGCTCCGCGCTGTAATTTATCGATTTGGAGCTTTTGGGCTCTTTCTCGCTCGTGTTTTGCTGCTCAACGAATCGGTCCATTGAATGAGCCTCTCCCCAAAATTTCTCTATAACTATGTTCGATTATTTCTACTCGCATATCGCGATGTATATTCAACGGGAATCGTTGTCTCGGATTAATCAACGCTCCTGAATCAAAGCAATTTAAAATTGAGCGAAACAAAACACGATCGAGCTAAATAGGAACGAGATGGAAATTCGTGTTGGACCCGACAAATATTTCTGCTGTGCAAATATATATTCAAGAATATTCTTTAAATTTCCCGATCCATATAATTAAATTATGTTATACACTTTTTCCAAAATATTTCAGTTTTCATGATTGACATTTTTTTTCTTTTTTTGTCTCATTTCGAAAATTCCTATCCGATGTAAATTTTCATTCAGTCGTTTTCTCATGCAGATTTCCTCGTGTAAATTTTGTCATGCAGATACTCGCGTTTCGCAAGAATCTCATAGATTTGAACGAAAATGTCGAACAGCGAAGCTTCAACCTCGACGGATGAAAATGGACAAAGTTTTCTGCGTTCCACGACGTTTCCTTACCCGGGAATCCCGCGACTTTACGGAAAACGGGAATTTGCGAGAAAATCCTCTCGCTGGAGAAAGAGCTAATTCGCATAAACTCGGGAGCACGACGATACAGTGAAAACGCGAGAAAGGCGCGAGATAAAGTTAAACTCTGGCAAGACCGCGGGCAGAAAAAGAAAAAAACGAAACCTGCGAGAGAGATGTATGAGGGGCAAGGGGCAAGGAATTGCTGTGAATGAATGCGTTTACGGTTTACGCCCGTGTAGTCGGGTCCAAGTAGTACGAACGCGGCGCGTCTCCGGCGAGAGGACGTCTCGTGAAACAGTAAAGTGTTGTCGAGCGGGTTGCCTACCCTCAAGGCGCTCCGTCGCTTTTTCTTTCGACTCTCTTTTGCGTTACGAAGCTTAGAACCGGTGGCAAAGGAGGATAAGAAATTCCGTGACTGTTCTTGCGTAACGCTAAGTGTTGTAGAACTCGAAAATTCTTGATAAAAAATCGAAAAATCTGCAGAAAAAACAACTAAAAAATGTTCGAATAATCAGTTTGGCGAATTCGCAATAATGATCGAATTTAATAAATTTGGAATAAGAGCTTCGAATTTTGGGAACTTAAAATTATTGAAAAATCGATTTTGACTCGAATTACCAAAGAAGTTTCACGTCTGATGTTTTTCAATCACTTCCGTATTTCTTTTTCCTCTCCTTCGAACCTGTTTTTATCTTTTCCTCCATTCTCGCGTTCTCTTTCGAATTTCAGTCTCCCGGAAATTCTCTCGCGAAAATTATGACAGCGAGACGATTCGAACTCCGATCGCTTTGGTCGTTTGCAATTTTGAGGTAAATCGCTGTTTTATGATTATAGAGTTTTTCTGGTGTAGTTCAAAGAGCAGAGGATTTTCCATTCGTGAATCTCGCTCGTTGCGACGTCCTCTCTCGGAATCGTCCCAGAATGTCCACCGTGAGACATTACAGAGTTTCGGGATCTAAGTGCAAGGATTTCATTAAGATCCTGTACGTTCTATTCTCCTGATATAGGACGTCCTATATCGTTGAACCAGTCAGGAATTATTCCTTGGAAACTCGACAAGATTTTACGTAAATAGTGTCGTAGCGGAGCGAAACAATGGAGGAATGAGCAAAGTTCCGCCCTTCCTTGACTTTTCCTTAATAGGTGTGACCATATCCAAGGGAAAGCGTCAGAAACTTACAGCCTTGGCCTGTACCGAATTTGGAATGCTTCCAATTCGTAAAATTATTGTTTCCGGAAAGCAGGTGGAAGCGAGAGGAGTCCGCCAGAGGTATGGCAAGAACGACGTTACAAATTTCACTACAGCGCACTTCCTGCTTCTTATTCTCCTTTTTTTCAGGGGAAATTATTATAATCCCAGTTTCCTGTTTTATTCGAAAGTTTCTTACTTCTAGTGTGATTAAATTAACAAGAACTCGAAATTTTACTCGAAATTTTTCGAAAAATTTCATGATCAATATAAATTTTCATTTAATTTTAAATGAATTTTTCTTCAATTGTAATTTCAATGAGCTTTTATTCATTTATATCCGGTGTCACTTTTTCTCAAATTTCATCGATTTATCATCGGGTGAAATGCAAGAGTTTCCATTGCTACTGAAAGCAGAATTACAACTTATGATGGATTCAGCGCAGTCCCGTCTTTACGTCCCGTGGCGACGATCCGTCAACCCTTTCAAAGTTGACGGGTCAGCCGAGGCGCAGCTCGCTCATCCGTAGGAGTCGTCTCGAGACTTTCACCGAGAGCAATCTCCAAGGAGTCCGAGTCAAACGTGAGGAAGAGCGTGTCCTTCGATATCCAGAAATGAAGAAAAAAAAATACTCACCCCCTCTCCTCAACCGACGAGCCAAAACAATGAGAAAAAATCGCGAATATTATTTCAAGAGGAAAAAATTAATTAAAACCGTGAAATTCTCTGCTTTAAGTAGCGACTGGAGAAATCAAGTACTAAATAAAAGAAGAAAGTAACAAGAAAATCGTCAGAGACGGTAGGACGTCGGAAATAAAAAGAGAGAGAGAGGGAGGGAGGAAAAGAAAAAAAAGGTCAGTACCCACTTGGGACGAGACGACAAAAGCGAAAAACGTGAGATCACTCACAGCGAAATGCCAAGCAAAGTTAGTATACATCGGGGGGTTGTAGATGCTGAGTTGGTAGGACGTACGACGTGGAAACGAGGAAGGGAGGCGACGGAGAGAGGGCGGAGAGGAGGAGCGGGAGGGGGGTGAGAGCTCGAAGGGAGAAATTTCGATTCTGTCTACAATTCGTAGAAAATACATATAACTCAGGATTGAGTACGCTTTTGAGATTTGTGCTTTTCATTCGTTGCGTATCCCATCCGGCAGGACATCAAATCTATCACGTTTCTCTCTCGGCCGGATCGCGCGGGGCATCCCCCAAGGGGTGGATAAATACTTATTTAGTCCGCTTTATGCATGCAACGAGAGAGCGTAGAGCTCGCCGCGGCGATAGCGAGCCGTAAATCTGTCGGAAAAAGGCAATGCCGCTAATTATATACATCGCCGTAATGCGAGAACGAGGAAAAGGGAATTAAAGGTGGGTAGAACGTCAGAAGTTGAGGGATGGAGGGAAGAGCAATCGAGGAAAAGAGAAAGGAGTTCAACAAGCATCTCCCTTGTTTCGAGAGCACAACCCCCCACTTTTTGTCTCTATCCTTTTTCCTCTCGTAGCTTTTACACTCGCTTTTACTTATTCTTTTCTCCCTCTCGTCGTTTTCGCTCTCTGTCTCTCTCTCGCTCGCACTTTTTCTCCCGTTCTCTATCTCTCTTCTATACTGTTTTTGCCACCCTCGTTGGCTCAAAAGAGTCACAGATTTATCGCCAACGAGAGAAGGGAAAATGTCGACCTAAGCTCATACGTACGTTGGCAGTTTGCATAGCCCCGACTTTGCTCCCTCTCTGTCTATCTTTTTCGCTTTCACCCTCTCTGTCTCGATTTCATCTCTATCTTTCTCTCTCTCTCCTCTACACCGCCATTTACCTCTGACACACTGGAACTGCCACCACCACCGTTACCTTATATTCTCCCCGAGCGAGACCGAGTGTGACATCGTAAGGTGGAATGGAGAGGAGAAAACGATCTTTCCTCTCACGAAGTCTAGCCAAAGTGAGTCTTTCGGAGGGATGAAGAGGAGAAAATGTATATTCGTGGAGAATGTGTGGTGGTAAGAATAAAAATACATCGGTGAAGACAAAAATGTATTTGGAAGGAGAAAGTGTGGTTTTAGTAAAAAAAAGAAATTGACGAGTTGTATGTAATCTGATGATAAAAATTTAAGTTTCCGTGGGAACAAATGTACTCGGAAATTGAAAAATTTATATAAACGAATTGAAAACTTATTTCCTAAGATAAAACAGTTCAAAAAAGAAAATAGTTTATTCATTGCAAAAATAAATTCATCGATATTCTGGAATAATTCATTTTCTTAGACATAAAATTAATTCTAAAAGATTACAACTTTACTGTCCAATCTAAAAAAAATTGATTCTCGAAAGATAACGAAATCTCTTCAAACCCAAAGACTCATTCCTGAACAAAAAATCTAACGACAAAAATTATCTACGTGTTTAAAACCGCCTCTAAACTCTTTTTAACAGAAGATCTATTCACATTCCCGAACACAATCTCCTGTGTAATTTCGCGACAGTGTGCGTTCTCGAGGCGAAACAAGCGAGGGTGCAAGCTCAGGGGTATATCGAAAAGAGAGAGGAGAGAGAGGTGGTGCTGATGCACGCTGGCCGAGTGAAGTTCCGCGAGAATCTGCAAGGGAGGGGAGCGACCCGACGTGCCCGCGCACACACGTGCACAAACAAGCATCCGGGAGAGTGGAAGCAGAAGCGGCGTAGGAAAGAGAACGAAGCTATAAATTCCATCCCTCTCGTGCTATATTGCTGATTTATAAATATGACTGTAGCGAAGTATAATAATACGTAGCCACCGAGCCACGACAGGGACGTGAGGGAGGAAGGGGTGGAAATTTCTCTATCTATCCGTCTCGCTCAGACTTGAAATTTCTCCCTCTTTCCATCTCTCTCTCTCTTTCTCTCTCTCTCTCTCTCTTGAAATTTCTCTGTCTTTATATCTTTCTGTCTCACTTTTCTTTCTGGCTCACTTTTCTTTCCGTCTCACTCCTGTCTCCGTCTCTGTCTTTCTCTTCCCCTCCTGTTCATTCTTCCTTCTCCCCTTTCCCGAATGGCTCATGTGCCAGAAGTAATAGTCGTAGTGAGTTTGCAGGAAGCGCGATAGTGTTCGTATACCACGGCGTACAGTTCTTCATAGCTTTAACCCATTTTTGATGCGACTCCTTTTCCTCGGTACACGATGCAGACACGCGGAAGGAGAGAGAGAATATTCGCACACATGGCTCCTGTGGATTCTGGCTATTTTCTAGCCGCCCCCTCTGTCTCTCTCTCTCGTCCCGATTAGCTATCCCGAAGCAACCCTTTCCCGATCCCGAGTGTAACCGGTCTATCTGGGTTAACTGGCCGGCCACCGACGACCGCAAACTACTCCCGATCCGCCTGTGCGCCGTCCGATCCACCTACGTTCTTACTAAACTTTGATTCGAGTCTGCCAACTGACTTGAAACCTTTCAATCAATGAAATATTTGATTCTCGTTTGGATTGCTGTCCAAATGGTTTCTTTTTTAATACATTTTTTCGTTTTTGGATAAAATTGTTACATATATTGTCTATTTTCGTATTTCTTAAATTTTCATCAATTTATAATCTACAAAAAAACAGCATATGTGCTGTAAAAAAATGAGGCAAGTACATTTACGGGATTATACTCCAAGCTGTAGTAGAAAATATGTTGTAAAACTTGAATCGATTTCACTAATATAATTC
>JAPYYX010000556.1:0-49951 GCA_030522605.1 Cremastinae sp. B BG-2022a | reverse complement strand
AGTTTTACAACATATTTTCTACTACAGCTTGGAGTATAATCCCGTAAATGTACTTGCCTCATTTTTTTACAGCATATATGCTGTTTTTTTGTAGATATAGATTTATTGTCAGAGCGCGGTGCAGTTTAATCTGCGACTATAGTCCAGAGACTCGTATCTCCAGAAATTTATTCATAGCACGAGAAGTAACTTTGTTGCGGAATTTCGCAGGAACAATCGCGAGAGGGCGAGAAGAACCGGACCAGGAGAGCGCGAGAGAAACGCCACCCATCGCCGATGTTCGCACTCAGCGCGAAACATACCTCCCGAAACTCATTTGCGTACCACGAAACTTTTTCTTTTTTTTTTCATTCATACATTTTTTTATGAGTTTCCATTTACTCAATTTTTGCCGTAATTATTTTTTAAACATTTTTTGTTTTCAAGCTTACCAGATCGACGTGACGGCTGGATATCAACTGGAGAATCTAAAATAGTAAAAAAATCAGTTATCAGTTGGACGTCGCGATAAGTGTAAAACAATTTCCTTGAAAATTAAGTAAAAACGAAGGAACCAGAGTTGACGTCAAACAGAACGTCATTCTTTTTTGCGAATTTTTTGGAACTCTGAAAAAAAAGTCGGACAGATAATTTTTCTTCCTCAAGCAAAAATAGAGAGCAAGGAAAAGATTGATGGCTCATTAGTCCATGTTCATGTCACGAGGATCCGGGCGAAGACGAAAATTTTATATACATTTGAACATAAATTTAAAAATGAATCCAGTTATCGCTAATAAACAAAGAATGAGCGTGTGCGTGAGGTTCGAAATTTTGCGCAAATTCGCAGACATCGCTCTTTAAACGCTAGAAATGTTCGCCTCGATAAATTTGACGACCTTGAAGCTGACCCAGAGGGGCTTTCGCGACAGACGATGAGCGAGAGGAACGACAAGATTTTCGTTGCGTCGCCTTTCTCTCCGAGTGTATAGAGCAGAGAGGAGAGAAAAAATTAGGAGAAGAGTTGGAGCAGAGGCGCCTTGGTGAGAACGAAATGAAAGCTCTCTCGCTCGTCTGCTTTTCCTCGTTTGTGCATTCGTCAAACATCGCCTCGAAGTTTCTCCTTCCTGCGACATTTTCGATGAACCGAGTCTTCAAGCTCGCAACTTCACTGACGGGGATGATATGCATATTCGTTATTGAGAGACGTACCGATATGACGGAAAGGCAAAACGCGTCTCCAATTTCGGCATAAAGCGCTTCGAGCGACGTTGCGCGGAGCTTTCAATCGTTTCGCGACTACAATTTCTCCGCATCCTTCTCACCGATTTCTCTTGAAAGAAAAAGCAAAGTAAGCTCCAAAATTTCAACATCGAGTAATCGTAAATATCCTTCAAATGCATGCATCGAAACATTTAGAAACTGGACGCGATGTGTCAAAGAAGGGAATAATGAAAGAAAAAATACCGAGATGGGAATTGAAGATAGCAAACGAACGGAGAATAGAGAAAAGACAGTGGCAAAAGAAGGATGATTCTTGCAAGTTCGGGAACATGGTATGGGCCGTGTCGTGTCGAATACTCCCCTGCAAGGGACATGTATTATTCAGACCGACATTCGTGAAACGCTGTGGATCCATCCGGCGAGACGTCGGTGAAAATAAAAAGCGTTGAGGCTTCCAGCAACGCGAGGAGCCAGAAAAGGTCCCACTGTACCACTAACCGCGAGATGCTTGCGAAGCGCAAACTCTCTCCATGCGAAATAACCACTTACCGCGTACGATTCGGGTTCTTCCTCGCGTTTCCCATTCCATCCCTTATTTATACTAATTTTTTTTCTTTTTAGTACTCCCACTATGTGTATAGGAATAATTCTTCATAAACTAGTTGTTTTTAATTCTTTTTATCGGGACGCGCAATGAAGCTGTTTTTTTATTTACACGAAGCTCGTCATACCGAATATTAAATTGTCTCTGTTTCAAGATACGAGGGGAGTGATCTCCAGAGAAAGGAAAAAGCTTCGCGTCTCTACCTTAGGTGCTTTTTCTTTTTCGTGAAAAAAAAAATGCGTTCCCCTCTTTTTCTTTATTTTTTTGTCTCTCCTCGTCCGACCCGTGTCTCGTCGTTTCTCCCCCGTTTCTTTTTCCTCACCTTTTGCAGTCCCTTAAAGCGCTCTTCTCACGTGCCCCCAGAGAAATATTATTTCTCCGAGTGGTAAGTGACAGACGGACGGACGTTTCGAGATATTCGTCCCGGGGACGCGTCGAGAGAGAAAGAGTAACCGCGGAGAAAAAGGAAAGAGAGCGAAAACGGCTTTGCGATAATGGGAGAATGCCGGCTGCAACCCTCGATGTTTCCCGTAATTCGCTCTCGAGTCTTTCCAGCGAATGAAATCCCGAAGAACTTAAGCACCTCCGCTCTCTCTCTCTCTCTCTTTTCCCTTCCGCTTTTTTACCCCTCGCAACCTCTCTTCTCAATATTTTATTTGTCCTTCGCTTTCAACTGTAGGAGAGATGAAAACCTTTTTCTTATTTTCAACAAATTATATATCCTCTCGGTAAAGTTTCAGGTTGATGGACAAATATAATGGAGATAGAAACGTCCCCGATGCGAACCTCTCCAATAATACTGAAACGACCCTAAACGAGGAATAAAAAAGATTATTTTTCTTCAATGTTCCTTTATTGCGTAACGATATTGTCCTGACGAGACTTTATTCAGTCGAGAAAAATCTAGTGCAAATTTTCAAGTTCTTTTTTTACAACTGCGAGGAAAAAAAGGGGACACTGAAAACGTCAATTATGCGCGCTTGGATAAAATTGGCAAAGCGTTATCATGGGATTGTGGAAATGTAATCCAGGAAAGGAAATTTGAAAAATGTCAAGAGTAAGAAAGTCAAACGTAGAAAATTGAAGAAAGGTCGTTCAGAAATGGCTGATGTTGAGCCACTGGCCTCGTACTCGAGAATACGACTTTTTGCTCCAGTCTCTACTTTTCTGCAAAACGTTCCCCGGGCTTGAAAAACTTTTAACGATAAATCCTCGTAACTCGGGGATTCTTCGTCTCTGTCTGTTCGCGTCTCTCACTCTCTCCTTTTCTCTCTTCCCTTTTCTCTTGAGCTTTTACGACACGATAGTACGACTTTTTGGCTAAAAATGAAAAAAAAGTCAGGAATACACCCAGAGAGAAAAAAACTGTAAAAAGCGGGCCATAAAAATCTTGAAAATTCTCCTGCGTATAGACATGTATACAAATATACATGCAAATATCCCGCTCACATACGCTTGTTACGGACTTTTTCGGTTTATTTTATGGCACGATGAACCCAGGATGGCCATCGTAATCCGATTTTCTTATTATAGGAAGATCAGAGAAAGCTTTCGCATATCGCCTAAAACCCCCTCCACCTTTCTCTCATAGATGTACGTACACAGCCTGACGTATACACATACATTCATACATCCATACACACCACATACACACGCAACCTTGAAGTAAATATCGTCTTCCGTAATTTTTGTTTGTACTTTTCGTACAAAACGAAAAATTCGACAAAACTTGAGATGACCTAGTTTTTATCTTGTCTATATTGAAAAAACTACTAATTAATATTGATTAGTCAGTTCAATACAAAATCTAAGAAACTAACAATTGTGGACCCGTGGTCGATGTTGAGTTCTTGGCGATCTCATAAGTTAAGCTGACATTGGGCGTGGCCAGTACTTGGATGGGTGACCGCTTGATTCGCAATTTTTTCTGGGTTTTTCAAGGTTTGACAACTTCGACCAATCTGGAAAAAACATCACCGGCATGTCAGAATGGGTTTTCTGCAGTTTTTCCGTGCCTATGTGCAAACATGTGCGAATGCGATATAGTTTAGGGTGTTAGTCGATTGCGGACGCAATGAGGGGAAATTGGGAAAAAAGGGATAATTGGAAGTAAAGAAATCAGAAATAGTACGGGATATGGAATTGGGATCTGTAAAAGCTCAGAGCGGGCGTACAGTTGGAAATAACTATAACTAACTATCCAAAATCTAAGATAAGGATCAAAAAAAGGTAATTGGAAAGTTCTGTAAAAGTTGGCCTGATACACACGTATGTTTTATTGGTTGTACAATTTGACTGAAGGCAGCGGTCCGTTTAAAGGACGAAAGTTGAATCACTCCTGTACCAATTTTAACCAACTAGCGCGAGTAAATAACAAGCGGCAAAGCATAACTGTTTCGTTCGCGAAAATTTCTCTCCCTGAATGCAGACGTGCAGAACCTGATGAGATGAGGAAACAGAGAGAACACCAGGGTGAAAATAGGAAAAAGCATCGAAGAAGAGAATCGTCAAGGTAGCAAAAAGGGGACGGGGTTATAATTAAAACCGGTCGGTATTTACTCCAGGGTAATGAAGGGGCAAACACACAGTTTATTGTCTCCGTTAGCTGTATCCGAAGGGCGAACTAGCCAACCCACTTTATCCTCCGCAATTCGTGCCCCTTTGACTTATCGGTGAGCCATATCCGTTTCCAGCCCTTTTTTCCTCTTTTACTCGCCTCCCGACTTGAACACGCCGCTTTTACCGCACGATATGTGAAACTCCGAAGCTTCAAACGCAGCGTTCAGGTGCCGCAATAAGCCCTTTTTGTCCCTCCCCAAGACGTTACCACCGTTTCTAACTCGACTGTGCCTTCCTTCACAAAAACTTTTTATCCTCGCGCCCGTTACATCTGCTAACTAACCAGCTCAAATCGAGAATTCCCGTTCACGTCTTCAAACGTTCTGCTAACTACCCGGAGCTCTAACTTTTGTGTCGCTTTCGCGCAACTTGGCGAGCTCGGTACGTGACCACGTTCTTCGCTCTGTAATTGTACCTGATTTATACGATGGAATCGATTCTCACAAACGTTTCTTTTATTTATTTTTTAAAACTATTCTTTAGCAGAGGGAACCAATCGGGAGGTACCATATACACATTGATCTGCGAAGAATTGTGGAGCTCTGAATTTTTTCGTTTGCGAGAAATAACTGAAAACGGTCGAGTCAAATGAAGCTTTACCTTTTTTATTTTATTTTTTTCTTGTTAACCATAGATTGTAGCATATTGAAGCCCTTCGTGAAAAATCGTTGGTTCGAAATGCGCGTAAACGCAGACATGTATGCACATTATCGATATAAAAGCGTCTGTGCGAATTTTGTACCGACGAGACCCTCGGAGCTCTTCCAGCGTGCGTAATCGTTCGCCTCTCGAGCATTGATTTCCGTTTAGACGGTTTCTCGCCATTTTCCCGTTTTGCCACAGCCCTATTTTCGCATAAACCCTTTTCCGCCGCACCAAGTCAGTGCACGCTGTTTCGGCTGCACACGCTTCCACTACCTCGCCCAAACTACCATACGATTTCATATGAATTCATTTTTAAATCCTGGAAAATCTAGAGCTCGAATAAATTCGACCCTCAATGATATTAGTTTTTGATGTTACCTTTGAAATACATATAAAAATACAGCTAGATTTAGTTGGGTGCGTGAGTACAAGAGTGTGTATGTGATGACTAAAAATAGCGACGAAATGGGTCAACTGTGTGCTGTTACTTCGTTGAATGAGGGCGCAAAAAATTTTCTGCAAAATGTCGACGACGAACTTCTGTCAATGAAATAAAAAAGCAGAAAGAACGGAAAAAGTTACGTATACATGCGTTCATACGTATCTGCTGAAGTCAAAAGATGAGGAGAAAAAGTCGAACAACCTTCCTGGTTACGTACAGTTTTGTTATGACGGTCGTAATAGGGAACATAGATAGAGAGCAAATGCCATCATAAAAATCGATGAATCGGATAAGCAGAAATAAAAAAATGTGCGATTCTGATATACGACATTGGAGACGCTTCATGGTAATTATTCAATCCTAAATGGACGATACAGAAATTACGAGCAACTGCAATTAAAGAAGAGTGAGGAAATTTCTTTTTCTTCGGGGTTGTGGAAAATTATTACGCGTATAAAGTTCTTGACGTTTTGTGAAAGTACGTCAGGATTTATACAGATGGGAGTATAATATTGTGTCGTGTATGAAAGAAAAAGACGGAAAACGGAGCTTCCATTCTTAGGAGGAAACGGTACAACGTATATTATTGCTTCAGTGCTTACCGCTCGAAGCGAGTTGAGAAATTTTCTCCTAGCAGTAACGACAATAGGTCCAATGTAATCCAATAAATTTAATACCGTCTCTCAGTCGTGCTGCTCAGTTCCCTTCCTCTTTTATTTCTCTCCATCCTCTCGTCGTTACAGAGTTGGAAAAGAGCTCGTGGCCACTAACAGAGCCAGGCGAAGACCTTTTTTTTCTATGAGCATTTCCGTGCCAACAGAACCCTCTAATTTCAATGAAAAACAACATTTTCATTATTCTTTGTGAATTATTGCAGTAATGAGGAAAAAAATAATATCATTCGATAATTCATTTCGACGCGGCCGAAAATTTGTTTTGGTGGTGAAATCGAAAATATTTGGGATCGTCGAGATGATTTTCCCTGTGGATGGTTAAACACATATGCAGTCACAGGTAAATCCGCGATAACGGTAGACACGCTTGGTACGGGACTGAAGGAACAATTGGAGCTTCGCCATCGTCTTGAGCGACAGCGCAGATGGCAAAAGTATTCACAATTACATGCCCGTCATTAAAGTCTACAAAGCACTTGAGTAACACGTACACACGATGTACACCGGATAAATTTAAGAAAGAATTATAAGTACGGGATGACACTATTCTTGTTTAACAAAAGAAAAAAACAATCATTCAAGATATTTTAATTTTTATCTGGAACCGAGAATGATTAACACTCTATTGATAGACAACTATGTACTGAGCCCAAATTAATATTAAAAATTTTGAATGTTAATGAACATAAAAAGATAAAGTTAAAGAAATTTTCTAGAATGTCTTCTGCATTGTTTGCCTTAATTCTGCCCTTCTTTTTTATCTTTTTTATTCTACGTTATCTCTTTTATTGTGAGTAGAATTTCTAAAACGTATGCATACATGTATGTATATTTATACTTATCCAACCCAAAAAAAGAGAGAAAAGGCGTGAGGCTCTTGTTCGATGAGATAACTTAGCTCGAGAGCGTGCAGATGGCGGGAAGTTCGCGAGTTTCGAAGTTCGCAGACGTAATGACAGCGATCATATGTATATACATAGCATGTGTGACGCGTACCACACAAAACACTATTTGCCGAAGGTTCGATCCGGAAATCCTAAAAGTACTGACCACCGGAGTTTTGAAAATCCAGCCGTTCAATTCCTCTTATGTAAATTGCACTTTCCCGAAAACTGAGATATCGAATCGATAATAAAATTAATCCGGGATCGTCGTTCAACGCCTCTCAACGCTCGTTATTGCGCTCCTGAGCTTTTTCGAATCAAATCGCGACTATGGAATGGCCCGCGGTCGATCCAATTAGTTTACCAACAATTTCTTTTGGAGATAATCGTTGAATTCGCTGTTCACAGAGACAAATAGTAGCGCATGGAGAAGAGGCGAGAGAAAGAGACGATTCACGTGTCACGATCGTTGATACGCTAATGGCATTGGCGAATAAATATGCGCTTGGAGAGCGTTAACAATGATGAAGGGGTTCGACAATGCGTTATATCCAACTATTCACCACAATCGAGACGCGCTGACCGTACACACCGTCGCACTATCCGAACTTGCAGATTATTCTGCGCTCTTTCCCTTCCCCACGAACGTACTTCCACTCACGCGAAACTTTTCAATCGCCCCTTCCCAGCGATTATTGAATTTCGTTTCGGTGATGGAAAATTGCCGAATCCGTCGAGGCAATGACAAAATTCATTATGGCTTTTAAATGTTTTCCTCCCGTTGTTACCCGTATTGACGGCTCTCATTTATCCTTCCGAAGAAACAGAAGAAAAATCTGGCAGCAGAGACAATATAGAATACAAAATTTTGGCTCTCATTGACGCGAGCTGTTCGAACACAAATTTCCGAGATTGCCAACACTTTTCCTCATCACTCTTCATTTTCATTCACGTTTTCATCTTTTTTTCGATTTAGCACCACATGTATAGTACATGTATATGGCATTCCACGCCAAATTAACAACTCTTGAACCCGAATCCTTTTGATTTGGCTCAAATATTTGTCATCTTTTTCTATCTCTGCAAATTGCGCAAACATCTGGTTACAGCCTTGGTCTCTCCACTCTTGGATTACTGCTCGTTTGCTCTCTCTGATTACACCGCTACGGAAGTGTTACGGCTGCAGCGGGCCCTGAACGATGGCGTCAGGTTATTATGCTGATCTTCAGTGGCTCAAAGTTCCCCAACGGCAAAACTATTTTTTGGGGATTTACGCCTATCGCTCTCTACATGAAGAATCCACTGACACGGCTTCTCCTCGTCTTGCGCTGGCCTCTGAGGCTTGGGACCGGGAACGGCTACTACGAGGGACTCAGTCAGACATTGTGGTCCCCTTTGCTCGAACATAATATTATAAACGCTCCACGATTGTGTCGGCTGTGCGACTTTGAAACTCGCTTCCTGACTCCGTCCGTGCAACAACACTATTAGCCGCTTAGAAGGTGGCCCTTTTCTTGCACCTCCTCGAGGGGTCCGAAGATACTCGGTAGCCTCCGCTTAATTCTCAATTCTTCAATGTATCGTGACTAGACGTGCGATAGAGTATTTCGGCCTGTAGGTAAAGACCTATATTCTCACTTTACGGTCTGAAACTTGGTAACCAAGCCCCTCTCACTCTGTACCTGCGCTCTGCTTCTAAGCTGATTGTAATCACTCTTAATTATTATGTTACGCCACTCGCACTTTATGTATTATTTTCTATTTTTTTTCTCGCTTGTACACGTAGGGGTCCTCTTTTTGTGCAATAAACTACATCTATCTATCTATCTATCAAATTATTTCGCTAATACCAAAATGAATTTGGATTTTGGATTATTTTATCGGGTCCAAGATTCCATCTTGTCCGTTCTTGTTTGTGTGCACGTGTGTGTTTTTTCTTCTCAATGGATCATTCTCTGCGTATATACATATAATTGAAATGTCTATTGAATTCTGTCTTTTCTCCGATGTTTTTTTCTCGTCTCCTTCAGCGTGGTTCAGTATATGAATTATTGCGTATATCCACACGCCCCAGACGTTAACGTTCTTGAAACGTTCGATTATTGTTTCTTATATTAATAATATATATTTCGCCGGACCGAGGGAGTCTTTTTTGCCCTCCTGCACTGCGTCGCCTCCGGGGCTGTTACGATATGACGCATGGACCAAACGTCGCTCGATCCACGTGAGTATACTTGCAGAATGATGAAGTCAACGAGAAAATAATAATAAGGGAAAAAGCAATAAAAAAATTGAGGATGTATTTTTATTCAAGATGAATAACAGAGTGATTGAACACATTCTTCAGTAAATATATATATGCAAAATGTGGCCGCTTCTTTCAGCATTTCAGCTTATTTTAGTTCTCTCGCTCACTTCTATTTCGCCTTGAAAAATTTGTTAAACTCTGCGTATATAAGTCTGACTGTGCTCGTCGTCTTCTCCTTTCTACTCTCGGCTGCCTTTTTCCCTCTAATTCATGAGGGTCTTCCGCAGCTGGTTCTCTTCATTTTCTCAGTAGTCCACGTCTCGATCTCATTATTTTCCCTTCATTGGTACAAACCACCCCTTCTTTTTTTTCTTTTTTTCCCTCTTCTTTTCTCAACGTCCTCTCCTCTATTATTCTCGTGTCTCTCCTCTTTCCTCCGTTCTTCTATCCTCGCGTCCCTTTTTCATTATTTATCCTTTCTTCATCTGATCAAAGAACCGAGCCCAAATGGTAGAGAACCTCCGATGCGTCGTTAAAGGTGAGCACGGATACGTTTATTTCTTTCGCAACAATTATTTTAAAAGGCCATTTCCGCATTACGCTTTCAACGACCGAAAAATCATAAATGAAGCTTTTTTACCCTGTTCCGGATCAATGCGGCACATCGTAAAAGCTCTTAAAAAATACTAAAAATCAACCCCGAGGCTTTGTTTTCTTACCTGAGTGCGCGCGATTGTGAACGCCTGACCGATCGTTGACTCTTTCCACTTGAAAACTTTTTTCACCCATTTACATTTGGGTTTTTGAAAAAGTTACAAAAAGCTCCATCAAATCCCTTAAAAATCTTTAATTTTTTATTTAATTTTCGTACCGACTAGGAAGAAAATGAAAAAAGATGTGACGAGTTCCCAAGTAAGTAAAAATATAGAGCGAGAGCCTCGAGTCGATCGGGTCTGCATAAAAAAAATGATTCAGAAAGGCGGCGAGAGAAGTGTGCGCTGGGGAGAAAATGAGAAGAGGAAAGGCGGCAGGGTTATTGATAACGGTGAGGATTTGGCTCGGCGGGTAATCCAGCGTGGGGTATATATAGCGAGGGCGTTAGCGATAAAGGGATCAGGAGGATTTGGAGCTCGTGGCGTCTACGCTCCGGCATCCATGGTCATCCGCGCCCAACCGCAGGGGAGGAAGTAGCCCTCGCTCTTCTCCTTGCACACCTCGTGCCAGCCGGTTATTCCTTCTCCTTCCTCCAAGCAAATCCTCCACTTTGATCGCAACTTTTCCAACGACCTTGTACAACGTCTTGCTTGTCGAGCTCTCTGCTTTCTTATTTTATTCCAAAAGCTTGAAAATTACTATCGAACGATTTTCTCCCGTTCCAATTTTTTGGACAATTTTTTTCATTCAAGGATTTTCAAACGTCACGTAAAAGGCAAATTTCCTTAATTCATTGCTTCTTGAGTATTTGTGGAATTATCAGCCGAGTCTTTTCGGTTTACGCTCGGTAAAACAATTAAAAAGGAACGCGGTACTTTAATTTTCGAAACGGCAAGACTTTTTATATTTCTATTTTATTTTCGAGCCAGTGATTTTTAAGTGCAGCCTTAATTCCGGAAAAGTTTTCGGAACGCTGAATCGACCTTGCCTATTCCATACCACTTGAAGTATAGTATACAAATACATAAGTCTGGTATAACGGCAGTGTATACGCCAAGAGTACAGAAGGGAAGAAAATTTGAGGAGGGAAAGAAATAAAAAGGTTGGTCGTTTCCCCCCTCGGTATGATTGCTCTCGGAGCGACTCGTTCGGCAGATGCGGGTCTACATTCTCTCGATGCCCTTTCCTCTTTCGCTGCGGGCACAGCAAACGTATAAAACGTCAACGACTAATTGTGGTAATTGTGAGGGACAAATGAAAATAAAAAAAAAATAAAACTCAACACACGAGAAACAAGTCTCGGTAAAATTAACAATATTTTTCTTTCCTAATTAGTCTCGTCTCTCTTTGAAGTCGCGCGTCCGTTGCTCCGTCAACAGAAGAGAAAGCATTTCGCTGATTTTTTTTCTTTATTCGTACTTTGTTACTCGTGTTCGTGCCATTTTATAATTATTCTGATTCATCATTGAAAAAAGTTACTCGTCAATTTTCCACTCGTAAAATATAGTAAACTGAATAAATAGTTGGCGCTCCGTTTGCCACGCATCCCGAGGGAACCGAGATTTTTAACGCAAAACGTACTTTCTCGTGCCGACGGTGATCGAGAGGTAAGTTTTGAGAGAAAGTAAGAACAGGAGGGAGTTCATTCGACGCGAGCGGGCTACATGCCGAGCGTTTTATTGGCACAATCAGTACAAGACACGGTACTACTTCCGGAATTGATTGGGAACCTTAATAGAGCTCGAGGGAAAGGCGGCGAGAAGCGTTATTATACCACCCACGAGCTTTACTACTGTGCACGACGAAGATCGCGACGAGAGGGCCTATCAGATAAAATGACTTTGCATCAAAATATCTATTAATATATGTATAACCTTATATACAAATTCTCTAAATATTTTAATTAAATGAGAGAATAAAAAAGTACAATTTTCCAGAACTCGTATCGTATATGATTATCTCATACGCTTGGCTAGGAAATGTTAAAAAAAATTTGGAAATATATGTGAATATAACAAAGGAATTGCTAATTTTTTGCTAAAAAAAGGATAAGGTCAAAGGGCAAAAAAAAAGATTTGATAATAATAAAAAAAATATAAGTAAATAAAAAATCAAAGTTTGTGTGCTTTTTCCTCGACGTTCAAGATCACAACGACAACTGTATCGTTTTTGACAATTTTTCGTGCTTATATGTATACTAATTCGAGCGCACGCAGGTCACTCTGTCCGCCGCGTTTTATTCCTCTTCCGATTTTTTTTCGCTGCGTCATAGAAGAATAATAGATTTATTTTTTGAAATGTTTTTTACACAATATTTATTGTTTCTCCGGGATTTTTTATTTTTCGAACTCATATTTTAAATATTTTGACTTTGAGGTAAATTTTTTTCGTCGTTAGTCCAAAGTTGTATTAAGTGTCGTTTACACGTGTATAGAGTCGTGTGTGTACGAGGCAGGTAGCAACGAGAATGGTGTATGAACAATAGTGGAACCAACAATAGTCCAATACACAATGACGCACTGGGCAGTAGCAGCGATCCACTCCGCTCATATAAAGGGAAGAGAAAGCCCGCAGCAACAACCTGCAGACCCTAAATCAACGTTCAGCATAATAAAATGGCGGCGCAAGCCTCCTCCGGCGAGGCCACCCCCTCGACTACAAAAAGAAGCAAAATAGCTCCGCTCGAGGATTTCATGTTATAAATTTGTCCGAGGGTAAATTTTCCTCTACCTCATCCCATCGACGATTTACCCAGAAATCGAAAAATTCAGGATTGTCATTCTTCTAACCAATAAGTGAAAATATGTGCTTTGTATCTCTTCGCTCTATAAAAACTACGTATCGATAAAAAAAAATGTTGAGCAAAGTAGAATAGTAGATGGAATTTAGGGTGTAAAATTCCTGTACGAGAAATGTTGAATAGAATGAAAAGGGCAAAATCGTCGCAGTAGTAAAAATCGATTGTGGTCAGACGCGGGAGAGAATATTTTATACCTTTAACTTTTATCAGAGACGGAAATGCGATTTTCACGGAAATAATGTTCACATTTTTAAGAGCAATTGTATCCTGAAGTAAAAATCTCCCTTTTTTTCTTTTCTCCTTTTTCGTTCAGCAGTCCAAATTTTTCGTCGTGCGGAAAGCACGATTACCCTTCAATTAGTGAAATTTTCAATCGGAATATTTTTTTTATTCTTCCTCGTTTCTCTCTTCCATCTACTTTTTCCATTGTAGAGAGTTCCTCCCATTCTCCGAATAGTATTTATATATTTCATTGAGAGGGTGTTCTGGTATAGTCTCGGAAAATATATCCGTTCACTCGGTGCTCAAAACCTCTTCCTCTCTCTCTCTCTCTCTCTCTTTCGCTCATCGCTCCGGTCTCCTTTCAAAATTCTCATGGGCGTTATACACCATTGTAACTTTACGATGAACAGGATGAGAATCGTATCGAGCTCGGACGAAAACTTGCAGGAGCACGAATAGAAAATAATATCGCGGAAGAGCGTAATAACTCGTTCTCACCTTCAAGTACGAATTTTCGAGCTGGAGCTCTTCGGTCTCGACGAGCGTATCCTCTTTTGTTCGCTTCGATAGCCTCCGAACTTTACGCGGTTACCTCGACGTACAAATACCTCCACGCATCTCCAGCACTCGCCGTTACGACCGGTGTGGATTCTGGTCTTCCAAAACCGCGTATACTTCGAACAAGTTCTACGTTGTAAGACTTAATTGCCCCTCCATGATGCGCTTTGACGTTGGAGATCCAAGCTCGTGCTTTTCGAGGACGCATTCACCTCGTGGTTATCATCTATTAATTGTATTCATCATCAATTACAGGTCGATCGTACACTCGTAAAAGTTCAGATAAAAATGCATTTTTTATTCAACGTCTTTTTTTTCATTTGGTACTTTCCATTCAAATGCTGTTGAAAGAATCTTGTGAGAGAATCTTCCGAGATTTTTAGGAAACTGAAAACTTTTTCTGTGCATATATATTTCTAGGGTGTACAAAAGACGGATCGTTGAGGAATCGAAAATAAGGTTGGGAGGGTTGATGCACGCGAACGTACGGATTTCAAAGTTGCAATAACGAAAGAGGAAAAAGGGCGGATACGACTCGGTCGATGAAATGAAACGGGTGGTAGGAGGTAATACGAATAAAGACGGACGTACCTTGTTAGTAGATAAATGAAAGTTGTCAAGACGGTCCAATTAATGTCAACTCTTGGAGCGAAGCTTACTTTGGCTCGCTTCCCTCGCTAGGGCTTCTTAAACCTTCACCCTCATCCTTCCTTATTCCTCCTCACCATTCCCCATTCCCCTTGAAATTCTCTCGTCTTCTTACCATTCGCATTTTCCTCTCCTTTTATTTCTTCCCGCAAATCTCGCATTATTGTTATACAAGATTCTCCTCGCTTTTTCTTCATCCATCTCCATCTTGTTGCTTTCTCTCTGATCCTCCTTCTTCATCCCTTCTTTGCGCCTCGATCCTCACTCGACGATGAGTTTCTCCTCGTGAAAGTCTCACAAAGTCTCAATATACCCTGCCAACTTGCCAGCATCGCTAGCAAATTTCATTTTATATACTATGCATAATATCGAGCCGTGATGGATCTCAACAAGTCTCTCTCCGACTCTCGTCTTTTGTGCGTATATTATGCACCCACGCCCATATAGGGAACTTACATTGAACCTATTTGTTATCCACTCTCCCGTAAATTATAAATATGCTTCTCATTTGCTTAAGGGTCGCATTTGATAACCATCGATTATTACGCACT
The DNA here is from genome assembly GCA_030522605.1 of Cremastinae sp. B BG-2022a. Taxonomy (NCBI): domain Eukaryota; kingdom Metazoa; phylum Arthropoda; class Insecta; order Hymenoptera; family Ichneumonidae; species Cremastinae sp. B BG-2022a. The sequence goes on along the minus strand of JAPYYX010000556.1, from coordinate 35,202 downwards.
GAGGCCCTCAAGAGTGAAAAGTCCTATGATCCAAGATGAACCAGGACCACGCATATTCCAATATATTCTGACTCTCTGGAAATGAATATCAATTTCGTTATATTAGTATAAAAAATTATAAAAACTTTGATTGTGTTTTCATGAGATTTTGATATCTAAATGGATATAAATTGCACATTTGTTCCTGATCCAGTCCGTATCAAACATTTTCCAAATCATTTCAATGGAAAACGTTTTTTCCTTGATAATTTCATTCATACCCATCATTCTCAAAATGATGGACAATTCGAATTTTACGTTCCCAGCGAGTTACCTTTTGAAATCTTCGTTGAAAAAATCGATAACAAATAAAATGCAAAAGTGATTGACTTTAATGGACACTTGGGAGTATTCGTATCTATGTGTATAGAGCGCGGATCGTACACTTAATAAATCTATCGTTCGCGTTGGAAGGAGGGAGGAGGAGGAGGAGAAGTAGGCTCCGCCGTCCCGCAGCAGAGAAGATCCGCTCTCGTAAAATCGTTTTCGACGTTACGACGGTGGCGGGGGAGGAAAAAACGACGGATGAGAGAAATCCCGTTGCGATCACATACGGCCTTGCTGAGTCAGGTCAACGTAAACGAGATGGGCGGGTATCTCTGGGAACTGAATATATATACGCCTCGCGAATATATCTTGCCACGCGAATGTACAGATATCTGGTACGTATATGCATTGTATGTACGTATACACACACCAACGATTCTATCTTGAATCACGCCGAGAAGTAGGCAGCTCCCTGGAAAAGCCCGACGGCCGTTTATCCGCGATTCAACTCTAAACGATACTCCAAATTTCCTCGAACATTGACTTTTAACTCTCATTCTTTTTTGTCTGGATTCTCGCAATGTGTTCTCTATATACATTTCCCGTGAAAACGTCTGCTCCGTTCTTTCTCGATATATAAGAAACGATTAAGAAGATTCTCAAAAAAGAGCCTCGAAATGTTATTCGTTTAAAAACGTCATTGTCATCGTTTTCACGAATTTCGTGAATTTATTTACGTCGACGATTCGAGCGAAATCGTTCGGAAGCGGAGCGTGCGGAGTCTGTTTCTCTCGTATCTGAAAATTCGTGAGATACGAGTGGGAATATGAGGGAGGAGATTTGCACACATCTCGGCGCATGAATGCACGGCGGTGCCTGAACGACGTCTCGCGCACGCATTCTACCTGAACATTATAACGCGATATATATGTATGTATGTATGTATGTATGTATGTATGTATGTATGTATGTACATCAGTGGCAGCATCAGCAGCACCGACGTGAGCCGGGCGCACAGCCTCTCTCTCCTCCTTTCTCGGGAGGATAGAAATCCAAGAGACCATCAACGAGGGAGAGGCTTCTCGTAGACTTAAACACCCTCTTTCTCCTGGCCTCCCCCTTCCGCCTTTTTTTACACTCAGGGGTAGTATATGCATGCAGCCCGAGATTTCTACGTGTGTGCGCGCGCGTATAAATTTAGAGTTGCCTTTCTGCATATCGTGCTCGCGTATCTGAGAAATCTCGGCACACACCGGCTGCTTCTTCTCTCCGCATTTATCTCGGGAATTAGGTTGGATACGAGGCAACCGAGCCTTTTTTCCTCTCTCTTTTTTTTTCAACTTTTTTTTCCTCAGGATATGAAGCGCCAGCCATTTCCCTCGAGACTCCGCGAGGAGACGCGCAACTCTCGCTATTTCGTCGTTGTTGCCACGTTGCACTCGCCCCCATCCCTCACTCGTTTTCTCCCCTTTTCCAACTCGGGCTTTTAACTCCGCGGAATTATGCGAATGTCTCGAAACAATAAGCGCCAGAAGAAAGAATTGATTTTTCCGACGGAGGCGACGAAATTTTTTTTCCACACCTGCGAGACGTGAAATTATTAATTCTTTTTTTCATGGTTTCAACTTGTGCTGACGATTTTTCTTTTGTTTATGCGTATAAGGAGAAACGAGGGATGAATGGAGTCTCGGTATAATGCTCAAGAAAATGTATACCGAAGCAATTCACCTTATCCTCGTTAGAGTATATATCTTGAGTGCTGGATTTGCCAGACCGGGTACGCGAAAGCAGTTGAGTAGACGTGGACTTAAACCTTAGACTATCAACATCGGGGAGAGGAAGAGAGCGGATGAAACACTCCGTAAACTCTATATGAAGATAAAGACGCTTCATCTCAGGCAACGGGGCTGCTGAGATGAAAAATATACGCGATGAAAAAAAGCTGCGGAAATTAAGCGAGAAATTAACCCTAAGATTATTTATGAAAACGAACAAACACAGTGAAATGAAATAATTAGAAAATAAAGCATTTTGGGATCTAGCACGTGGAAAAAAAATTCTTTTCCCTCAACTCATCTTGTTTCGGCGACGAATAGGAAGAAACGAGGGTGGAAAAAGTTTAATTCCGGGGTGTGTTAAGAGGCGTGTGGAAAAATTTAAACTGGAACGCGAGCTCGATTATGTCTGCTCCCGTTGCCAAAAACTTGACGGCCCGTAAAGATCTGTTGCTCTAAAAAAAAAAATGAAAAACAAAGTGAAGGAAAGTTGCAAGAAAATTCCGATGCGTTAAATTGAGAAGGTGAAATTTTTGCATGAAATAAAACTAGACCGTGTCGTTCAGCATAGCCACCCCCTTGTTTTCTCTCTTCGAGGTGAAACTGAGAACGGAGCGAGAAAAGGAAGAAAATGAATGGGCTCAGGGGTACGATATCTGAAAATGTAGCATCTTATCCCGAGCGTAAAGCACACTAAGTATTTCCTTTTTCTTCACCCCTTTACCCTCGTCTTTATACAACATATTATTTCGAATGGAGGCTGCTAATTTTTTTTTTACCTCCACAAAAGCGTGAGAATGCGGAATATGTAGAAAAAAAGCTGTTGCAAAAAAATAATAATAAACGGACGCTTTCATCCCTCGCTGATTTATGACAGCATTAACATAATAGAAATCTTGACGGTAAGAAATAAAAAGAAACATTCGTACATACAGTGAGAAAGAGAGAAATATAGGAAGAGACGTACGAAAAAGAAAATTAAAAAAACAGAAACAAATAGTTTTGGTGCGCTTCTTCATTAACGCTATCACACCGAGCATTTATTTTCGTTCTCGAACCTTTATATCTATTTTCGTGTTACATGCACGCGCATATTCATAGCCGGAAGGAAGAGAAGAGCATCTCGGGAATAACTGGAACGAATTTCATCCAGGACTTGCTGTACGCCTCACATTTTTCTCCGCGTCTCTCACGCTCCGAGCCAGGCGTTCTCTCGATTTTGAATCTTCTCTGTTTTTTTATCTTCTCCGTCCTTCTTTTCCTCTCTCCTCCGTCACTGTCTAGGAAACGCAGGAAAAAGCTTCCTCACGAAATAACGGAATAGTATTTCTCAGTACTCGCCTTTACGAGAATGATGCGCCTCGCTAAATCCACGCTCGGAAAATCCTCGATATGGAATTGTATCGCGATACAAGCCGAGCCAGCGAATGAAAAATTTATCCGGCGATCATCCATTTTTGACGTAAAAATAATTCACTTTCCCTCCTGAAATGTTTTTGATAGCAGAAATTCCAAGATTTTCCGCCGCTCTTCATATCTCATGGCAATTTTTCTTGCCATTTTTATTTTTCTCAAAAATATTAATTTCGGAATTTCACAATGATTTATACCTGATCCATCCGTTCCAGAGATTTGAAACGTATAAATAAAATCCGAAAACTGATAGATAAATTTTTGAAAAGTTTGATCCGAAAAAAAAGAGGAAAATGAAAACGGAATGAGAGCGAGTGTCGTTTTGATAGAGATGTACGAAAAACGAGAGAATCCAGGGGATCGCGTTTCTTTTTGGGAAACTCGGAATAAGAGTCGCGAAATCCGATATACAAGGAATAGGGTGGCTCGCCAGAGCAAGCCAAAGCTACAATCCCGGTTATCTCGATCGCAGGCGAGAGAAAGCTTCCCGGCGTGTATGCACTTTCGCACGGTGTACGTGTTTATATGGTGCACGGACATGGGAGGCGGGGGAGAGGAGGGGGGGGGACGGGAGTTTAAAAACTTCTGGACTGAGGAGAGGAGAGGTAAAGGAGAGGCGAATGGAGGAAGAAACGAGAAGAAGAAAAAAGAAAAAGAGAGGGAGAGATAGTTTTAACGTCCTCTTGATAAAACTCCAGCCTTTGGCTCACCGAGCAAGTATTTTCTTTCCCTCCCCCTCCGTTTTTCCTCTCACCTCGAGTTTCAACTTGTGCCCGACCTTCTCGCGCCGTGAGCCAAATACTACCTCTACTTCATCTACCACGTACAGAGTAAGAGAAAGAGAAAGAGAGAGAGAGAGAGAGAGAGAAGTAGAAGGTAAAGAGAAAAAGAAGCGAGCGCCGATAAATTCCCGTTGAAATCTCGAATCCACGTCCTTGCGTACTTCTCTCGTCGGACGAACGAACACACAGCCAAGTAGGATCGGAAGCTCTGCACGAGAGCAATCTCTCTCTCTCTCTCTCTCTCTCTCTCTCTTTTTCTCGACGTTCTCTCCGGAGATTGCAAGGACGATAAACGGCTCTCCGGCCTTTATTTCTCAACGAAACCGCGGCGCTGGACTCCTCTTTCTCGCTTCGAACTATCATCCCTTATTCTCCCCATCATTTTCTTTCCTCCGCGTCGTCTCTCGCCCTCTCCTTTTTTCGTGTATTCCCGGCTTCGTCATTTTTTACCATCATTCGTCTTTCTCTCTCTCTCGCTTCCCCTCTCTTTTCGCCACGTCGTTTATTCACTCTCGTCGGCTAACTTCTGCGCTTCCTTTCATTCAGTTTGAAAAACAGGATTCCCCGGCAACTTCGCGCGGAACTCCTTTTTTTAATCTCATTGTGAGCAAAAATGGGGAGTCAAGTGTCTTTCATATATTTATGAGAAGAAATAAAGAGGATGCGGGAGAGCGGAGCACAATACTGTGAGGGACGCACGAGATGACCGCGTGTTTTATCCATTTCTGCGTCTCTCTCCCGTTCTCTGTTCGCTTTTCTCTTTCTTCTCTCTCTCTCTCTTCGACATTCAGATATATATATATCTGCATTTGCATGCAATTTTCGAACTGTTCCGCGAGAGCGGATAAGAGGAATGGATTTACGATTCGATTAAACGTGCGCGCCTCCTACCCACAATTTCTCCGGATATTCCGAGCGACTTCTACGAGATATCCGATTTTCATCGTATGTGTATGTGCAGTCACCGATACTAAGCCCACACGTTTCACCTGTGCGTTTTACCTTCTCCTCTGTTCCCTCCCGCGTCCTCTCTCTCTCCCGCTTTTTGCCTCATTGCATCTAATGCGGTTACACGAGAATTGTCAGAATAGGAATTTCAACTCCGAGCGAATATTTCTGCGTGAACTTTGATCCCGCGCGAAGCAAATTAACGTTCTCGAGGCATTGAAAACATCTGATTATTATTTTTATCGAAAAACTACTCGAATTGCGAGGTACGATCGAAATATGGATCGAAAGTGAAAGAATTTTGTCGTTTTGGGTATGAGCAAAAAAGCTCCAAGATGTGCAGAATCGTGTTGGAAGGAATTTAACGTCAACTGATTACAAAAGGAGAGAATTTTTTCTTGGCTCGCTCAACACAATGCTTGAAATATATAAACATAAGCAAACGAAAGAGCAGGAAGTTTAGAAACGAGCGAAAAGAAAAATTAAAATAAAAAAATGGAAGCGAGCAAACTTCAAAACAAGATTCTACCTTTTGGATTTTTGTGTGTTTTCTTTTCTGTTTCCATTATGTTTGCGCGAGAAATGACTCTCGTTTCACGAAAACCATATACGAGACTCTGAAAAAAAAATGGAATTCCCGTCGTATCTCGTGTAATCCGTACGAGTTGACGAGACACCCGGTTTGTAAACAAACACCAGAACTTTTTTATTCTTCATTCCTTTTTCCCTCGGTGAACAATCCCCGATGAAAAAGATCAAGATTTGTTTTTCTATCCTTGACCTTTTTGAAATGAGGACCGAACAAATTTCAAACCCAACGTCGGAAAATTATTACGAAAGTTTCTTCCAAAAAAATATGTTTTTATGGTTTCTGTCAACTATTTTATAATAGCTCGAATCAGTTTTTCGTTAATTTAATGTTTTTTTAAATTATTTGTTGCGACTCGAATTAATTTTTCTACAACGGAAGGAGGATGAGAAATTACCAATATTTATTTCTTCTCTATTTTCTTTTATACATATATGGACGTTGAGTAAGGGTGTTTTGTAAAATTTGCAATACACAGGGGCAAAAGCTCGTGGAAGTTCGTCGGAGTCGATAATTCCGAACGATAACGGCGATGTACGCTTCGATACGGTGGGAGCACGCAACGAGCTTGTCGCCCGTAAACTCCGAACGGAATTGCTCTCCTGGACTGCTACGAGGAGAAAGACGTACTCTCGGGCGTCCCGATCGGCAGAGACTACTTCATGATCGTCGAACTGTACGTAAATCGTCGATTTGTTAGTCAGTCCAACCTTCCATCGTTATAGGATAGACTCGTATGTGCACGAGACTTTTTCCCAATAAAATCGACATTCTTCAGAAAAAATTTCATTCACCTCTGTATATGAGATATTTTACATTAATTTAAGAAAAAAGGTATATTATATTTTACGAGCGGTTTATTGTATTTTTTTATGAAATATTTTATAACGAAACCAATTTCGTGGACACAGAAATAATTTGTTGAATCCTGATGTATTTATTTCTACCTCCGGTTGCCCCGGTTCGACCCTCGTCGTTAAAAAATCGTAAACTAATTGAATTAATTAAAAATAAATCGATAAAATCCTAACTGATCATTTTTTTTTATTTCACTTTCATTTTCAATCTTTTTTGAAAATGTAAAAATATTAGCTTTTAGAATATTTTTATGTAAATAACATGTAAGAAAAATTGTGACCGAGAAAACCAGGAAAAACGGTCCAGGAGTAACGTAAAGATTTATGAGAGTTAAAGAGAATCGAATTTTATTCATCCTCTCGGATGAGTCATCTTGATGCAAATCGAGTTTGTTTATGGCGCGAGAATCATTGCATCAAGTAATTGGAAATGCGAATCGGACTGGTGTGCAATTAATTATCCATGGCTATTGGACTCTCTGCATGGATACGGTCAAGGTGATTACCCCACGGATCACGCAGAAGTGTATGATTAATCCTCGTACGCATCCTTGCCCGGTGTATCTTCGTGAAGGCGCCACTGTCCGGGCGTGCATTGATCAAGTTTACTCTCGCTTCAATCTCCGTTGCCCTCGAAGACGTTTCTCCCTCGATAATGGCAACATTAGATCGTATATAGATGCAGCACACATAATGTGCTTGCTTCCTAACAATCCTAACAGACTACCGATCAGTCAACCAAAATAATTGTCTTCCCAAGTCGACGTCGCTCTATTTTAAAAATAAAGCAAAAATATCACGTTTATAAAAGCAAAACACTTTCATGTCTTCTTTTAAAGGGGTTAATCAAACATTGATGTTATTAGATGAAAATCTGGATCTAAAATATGTTTTAATTTGAATGAAACTGGACATTTTTAAAAAAAAGTGTAGACAGGTCCGAGATTTGTTAATTTCTATTTAACATCAAAGATTCCATGAGTGACTTAAAAAATACTTGTTATCGAACTGTTTTTTGATAAAAACGCGATTTAGTAGGAAAAAACGAGAAAATGTCCAACTTCAACTTAGATATTATTCTCCTATATGTATAATTTTTTGACAGTAATTTTCAGTGGGATATTTCAAAGTGGAGTAACCATTATTTTCCAAAAAAGTAAAAAAAAACTTTTTCCAAAATTTTCTACGCACGAACTGACATTTGACTAGTAAATACTTAATAAACCACCTAAACGTAAAAAGAAAATTTATGGTAGTGAGTTTTCCTTACGATTTCAATATAACTCAAATAAATTCTACAAATGCATCTCATTATTATAATTCTCCAAAAAAAGCTCCCAAAATAATGAGAACGAAGTTTTCATTGCGAGTAACGTTTGTAACGAAATTAAGTGGCGGAAAGTAATCTAGCATGTGAAACAGAATGCGAATTATACTTTTTTCGGGTGACAAAGAGGTGTACAAGCGTCTGCCAATGATAAAATTAACCCTAACAAAACTCGAGCGGAGAGCGTTGGGAACGCCGAAAAGCTCGAGAAACAAATACATATACACATACACAGTCCGAAGTCGAGAGAAACACGCAGCTATTTCTTTCTCCCTCTCCGTAACACATAATTTATGGAGCAGGGAATAAGAGTTTGTCGTTGAGTTACGAGCTTTGAAAGCGCGCGGACCGGCAGAGCAGGGCGCTGACAGTTAACGCCGCGCGCTTGCCCGTTACGCAATTGTTTTTCAAGTAACGTTATTACATACATAATATACCGAAGTCAAGCCAGAGAGATGCGAGCTTTGTTCTTTAAACGGCTCCAATGTCGTTTTACGATATCTTCACTAACACACACGTGCATCCTAATACGCGTATATTAATAGTTCCATCGAGACACAATTCTCTGTCCCCTCCTCAACTCAATTATTAACCTTTTCCACGCACGTGCGCTCCTTTTTACAATCGCTTATAAACATTTCTACTTGTCAATTCTGACAGAAAATTTTCAAGTCATTTTCCTCAATCCATTTCGGTCTTTAAATAATATTAAGAGATTTGTATTTCGTCGTAGGAAACGCGAAAAGATGTAGAGCGGCTTGAGACGAGGGGTAAAACGATCGTTGAATTGGGTTGTCGGAATTCAAGCGTTAAGGATTACGGCGCGGCTCGGCCGAAAGCGACGGGGATGAATTGCGCGAATACAGAGAAAACGAACGGAAAAGAAAAGCAGCCCGCTGATGGCTCGGTTTGGCAATGATCCGATGGTATAGCAACGATTAGTCTCTCGCGCTTTCGATACGCCAAAGTCGAATGGAATTAGCCTGCGAGCCTTTCTCCTTCATCCCCAATTCGTCTTATTCTACGCTCCTATTACCTCGGAGCGATCGACGAGAAAACGCTCGTCTCTTGATCCTTTTAAGAATCGCACTTTCGTTTGGCTTTACGTAGAAAAAAAAATATTTTTTATAATCGTTAATCGTAGTTGCGAAGAATACCACAAAATAGGATTATTTTTATCTTATTTTGCGATATTTAACATTATAATTTCAAATTCAAAAGCTTTTTAGACTGCTTTTAAAAAAGTCTCACACATTTTCCCAGACTTTGTACACAACACTCATTGAATTCGTGCGAGAATTTATTTATTACAATGAGATCTTCATTACAATCGTCATTGAAGTTTTCATCAACGTGCAATCAATTACTGTTCGAATTGAATGCCGATACCTGGATTTGAAGAGAGGAATACGAACCGGAGTAACGGGATGATGCACTAAATCAAAATAATGATTGTTTAATGCTGATAACGAAAACGGAGTAAGGGAAAAAGTGAGCTTTTGTCTCGTGCGTTTTTAGCGGCAATGCAGGTCGCACTTTTTAATCGCTGATGTATTCGTATAGAAAGATTTATTGATTCGACTAATAGGACCGGAAACTCGGTCGCGGAGTTATTACATAAAATATCTGCGAATGCCTCCCGATGCTTGAATGAAATCATCAATCTGGAGAAACCGATAAAATATTAATCGTGTATCAAGTGCATTAGCAGCACGGAATATTACAATAATCGTTGGAAACGATGGAATAAAAAAATATAAGAGAAGACGCTGTCGACAAATCATTCATTTCGTAATGAATATGTTTTTATTTCTTTCTCCTCTCTCCATGTTTGCTGTTAGCAAAGTCGCGATTTTCGAGGCTCCGATGCTACAATATAATAAATTTTTCATTCATTTTCTCTTATCAATTAATACATTTACGATCTTATCAATTTAAAATGTTGAATAGAAAATGAGGATGCATTTATTTTTGCGAATAAATGCAAAAATATTTTTAAAAAAGGGAAGAATTAAACTGCAAAATAATAAAAGCTCGATATTATTTACTCTTTTCCACGCTTGTAATATTAATCGTCGTTTGCGTATAGCGGAGTTTAAGGCTCATTTTGCGTAATGTTATTTATAGATGCATTGGTGAAACTCAAAGAGAAAACGGTTTTGGTGAACGTGGAAAAGATGGTTGCATAAACATATGCGATCCGTTAGTCGAATGCGCGGATAAAGGGCTGCCCGTACACATTTACGTTGGAAACGCAATATTTGAAGAGGGCGAGCGCGGCTGGTTGGCGTTGAAACGATTCAAAAACGTGTTAGCGGCCGAGCATACGCGGGGTCTTGTTCCCAACCCCTCCTCATCTAGTGGAAATGGGCCGCCATTGGACGGACATTGCACCAACTTGCGCCGATGCTTACGCCCGAATTACTTCAACGCACTGGCGCGGTGGCCAGAATTACAGAAATTGCTTCATCCCGACTCTTCTCTCCTAAATGTCAGCTTTTACGTTAATTATTAGATCCATCGAGATCTCATTAAAAAATGAGAGCCGGGAAATACGAATTTTATTGGATATTTAATCGATTTTCGAGCTTCGTTTAAAATCTACATAATCATCAGCAATATTAGCAGAGAGTAAACTCCGAAAAAAGGATAAAATATGAGCATCGTTATGTAAATCTAGGCTTGTATTCGAAAAGTGATGCGGAAACATTTATCGAGCTGATATTTATCAAGCCGTGAATAACAAAAAGAGTTTTATGGATGCGAATTGATGGTGGAATGAATGTCAGTTCGTCCGTCTCTGGGTGTTCTGCGGTGCGGTGACGGTGGTCGCGGAGATTCACACTGGCAATTATATTCGGGCGGCCGCTCGGCCAAACTCCATCAGCGGAGGAAACGATAACTGACCCGAATTCGGGTACCGAGAGCGCAGAGGAATAACGCGAGGAGGGCGCTCGCATTTTCTCTCCTTCTCTTCTGTTCGAGCTACTACTGGGGCGTCTCATTTGGTATGTAACCCTTTCTCGTTGACAAATATCGTATATGCATACGAATGGCAACGCTACTCGCTGTTTGAGCTAGCCTAGGAAACCCTATCTCGTTTGTGCTCCGTGTACGGATTGCACAGGCTGCGCCCGATCGCCTATTCGTGCTAAGGATTCGCTCGGAACTGGCCACGAACCGGATATCAAGAGACAGAGAGATCTCTGAATAAACCTCATCAATAAAAAAGAGCCAGAATAATATCCAAAATTCTCGTTTTCTCATTTTTCTCATGATGGCGGATCCATTTAGTGGTCTCTCTGTGATTAAAATGCAATTCGTTGTGTTTTCTTCGGTTCTCTCTCCTCCGTGTGTTGGAAGATTGACTACGGGGAGGTTTAGAAAAATATTTGGACAGGCACGTGTGGGATGACGCTCGATGACGCCAAGAGAGGAATGATGATGCAAGAAGAGGATGGAAAGAGAGAAAAGCGAGGCGAGTCACGCCTCGAGTTTACATTCGAGGCGCCGCCGCGGCATCACGTGTGTCCACACACGAGCCTGAACCCAGGCCGGTATTACAATTTGTGCATCGCTATACAGGGACTGCATAAAGGCTCAGTCGAATGGGAAACACGCGTCGAATTTGCATTTATCCACGCATACATCCACCGCGTATGCATATAGTTTCGCTATACTCCCGCTGTTTCTCATCGTGTTCTCCTCTTCTCTTCGTTCTACAAACTGTACGCGATATAGTGAACGCGTAACAGGATCGACTACCCCGGGTTTGACAAAAAATTTCGGTCCTTTTTATCCCGATATACGCTGTCGAGTTAATTATCAAGATACAAGAACTACATCTTGTACCGAATAACGCTCCAAAAGGTATTTACTGCTTAAAAACGAAAAAATTCAATGTTCATTCCTTGATTTTGCTTTAAATAAATTATTGAAGTCAAATTATAGCATAAAAAGTCGCAGATATTTTTTATCCGGATAGACGTCGTCGAATTAATTAAGGAGTACTGCATATTAGGATCAGACAAAAGTCAACATGACATTTGGTGGTGAATTTTTTAACTTCGACATGACATCTGATGGTGAATTTTTCTAACTACATTGAAGGTGCACTCTCAATAGAAAATCACAATTATTATAATCATTATTGCACCCCTAACGTTACCATAAGACTGAACTCAAAATATCAAATTCCAACATGACGCGTGTATTGGGATCTAACAAAAGTCAACACGACATCTGGTGGCAAATTTTCTTACTATGATGAAGGTGCACTCTCAATAAAAAATCACAATTATTATAATCAGTATTGTACCCCTAACGTCACTATAAGGCTAAACTCAAAATATCAAATTCCAACATGACGCGTGTATTGGGATCTGACAAAAGTCAACATGACATCTGGTGGCGAATTTTCTAACTACGATGAAGGTGCACTCTCAATAAAAAATCACAATTATTGTAATCATTATTGCACCCCTAACGTTACCATAAGACTGAACTCAAAATATCAAATTCCAACATGACGCGTGTATTGGGATCTGACAACAGTCAACATGACATCTGGTGGCGAATTTTCTAACTACGATGAAGGTGCACTCTCAATAAAAAATCACAATTATTATAATTATTATTGCACCCTTAACGTCGCGATAAGACTAAACTCCGCCTCCATGTCAGATTCCAATATGATTAAAAATTTATCAGAATTCCGATCATTCCGGTTCCGACACATTTTGATTATTTTATATTTCCGAAAAGTAAAATTCAAGTTATTTGAAAAAAAAAACGTAAATAATAATGAAGCGATGAAACGATTCCTTGTTTAGCGCGTTCTAAGATTTTCTCGACGATACGTGAAATAGTCGCGGTTGCGGAAGTGACGATTATTTCGTGGAAAAGTTGCATAGAAAAAATATAAAAATTCGGGTGCGTAAAGCGTGAAGGTAGTATAATGTGGCGACACACCGCAGACAAGGCCGAATGAATAAATTGACATTGCAGCTGGTATAGAGTTTGGCAGAGAGAACAGTGGCCATTAGACGAAGCATTTGGCACAACTTCTCTGCGGCTAACCCTCTCCTGACGTCATACTAATTATCAAAACAGGCTGTGGCGAATAATCGGATTATAGTCTACATTTTATGGCGAGCGGGATTCGTCGGAATTCTCATTAATTCCGATTTTACGGTACGCTCGAGCCTCGATCCGAGACAACGCGACGATTTTTCCAAATTTAAGAGAGAGAGAGAGAGATGAATAAAAAAAATATAGAGATAAATACGCACCTCTGGATCTTGCCAAAAATTCACGCGTCCTACTGTCCCGCGTGTGTAATGAAGATCCGTGCCATTACGTTTCTTCGGCTCCTCTTATTCTCGATGGATTGTTTTTGGTACGATTCGTGGAAAACTTCGACGCTCGTCGCTGCAAAAATTCCTTCATTTGACTTCCGCAGTTGTTTTTTTTCTTATTCTTTGAAAAATAAGCGGGAAAACGTGCATTCCCGGAGTCACGTATCATCGACGATTCACCGTTGACATTTGTTTACTTATGCGTTCCGCCATTTGGCCGAGCGAGGGATCGGAGGGTGCGAGACGAAATTCTTCGCGCGCGCAATTTCTCCTCGTGTATCGCCATCAGGCTCTCCGATTTCTCCTCCCGCGTCAGTCACTCTCTCTCCCTCTATCTCTCTCCTACTACCCGACGCATGGCCCTGTCAAAAAATTTGCGACGAGCCGTGTTCGGCGACTCGATGAAAAATTTTAAATCGAAACAAGAAACACAACCGCAACAATGATAATAACAGGAGGAATAAGAACAGCAGCAACAACAGTAACAACAGAAACAGCATCAACAACAATGTGTAATTGTCGCGCACGAGACGTTAACCACCGCGCACAGCATCCAACACATTCGCGACCATAGAGAATAGCTGACGCGGAGACGGTTTTACCATCCGGATCGAAACGACTACGCATGACCGCGGCATATCATCCCCCTGCCGCCCGTAACCGTAAACTCGCTCCGCTAAAAAGCGGAGCACCCAAATCCCCATCGAAATTAGAGACTTTGACAAATGAACTTCAACAAACCTTTTTCCTCGATGTTTACCATCGATTCGTAATATTTATTTTTATTGGACTGTTCTTTCTCCAACACGAATGTGCTTTCGAGAATTTATTTGATATTTCCTGAATTTGCGAAATTCTGAAAAAAAATTATATCAAGTTCTTTTTTGCACCTTATACTAAAAAAAGATTTCGATTGTATACAATACTGTTTCTATATACGTACATGTGTAACGAGCATTTTTGTACGATTTCGTGACCTCACGATCGATACGTATGTGAAAATATTTTTTCGCCGGCCGGCGTTCAAGGCAATATTAGGCACAGCCAATACTCAGATGGGTGGCCGCTTTGTTTACGGGTCACCGTTGAGTAGGAAAAGCAGAGGAAAGAGAAAAGGATGTGTTGAAGCCAAAAAAGTGTACGCTGGAAATAATATATTCTGAACTACATGAAAATAAAGCGTAAAATGATTATTCGGACTCGAAAATTCAAAAACAAAATCGTAATGTTGTTTTTTTATTAACAATAATAAATTGATCCATTTGAAAAAAGCCGCCAACGTTCTTCATGGAGGATTCGCACGACTCGAGCAGTGAGTCGCGGTCCACGAGATCGTCGCGCCACCTACAGACATGTTGTCACACGTAATTACAACATGGCGGATATCAGGAAACGTAAACAGAGTAAAGATTACGGGGACTCGTATGTTGGTGAGTTTCTTGCCATTTGTTATATGAAACGTTAATTTCAAAGGAGTCAACCAACAGAAATAAATTGAACGAAGTGTGAAAAATGTTGTTGGCGACGATAGTCGAGCCCAAGAAGGAGAGATCCGTGGAACATTAACAAAGTACAACACGAGTGCGCGTGTCAGAATTTTACCAGCTGTAATCGGCCGTGACGATAGCCTGACGTGCTTTTTTTGTTTATTTTTTGTTCCTCGTGAATATCAATCGCGCGTTTCTAGTTTCGGAAAGAAAAAAATTTCATCGCCGAGTGCGTGGTGCATCGTTCGACGGTACGAGCGCGAAAAATTCCAGTAACCTTCGATTCCGAATAGGATTTGAAATTTGTCAGATCGCGCGAAGAAAATAGCAGAAAAAAATGGCAGGCAGGACAGCGGAGATCCGCCAAATAGGCAATTTTTCAACGAATTACGACTCTCACGGTCAGTAAAAGAAATATCATTCAGGCTTGACCATTTGATAGCGCAAAACGTTCACTAATCGCTTGAGAAACGATCGAGGAAAAAGTGTCGACTAACGAAGCGAATTGAGGTTAAAGCCTCGACGTACGTTTCAACATTTTTTTTATTTCGCATCTTCCAACGTCGAACGGCCCTTTGAGGTTAGCTCCGTGAGTCGTAGGCCGAAGTTCATTGTCGTTGATAAATTTATTCGTACGTTGAAGAGTGATAAACATTTTGTCAATTAAATAACGACGTAGTCCAGATGACGATGTTGCCGCTGCCGTACGATGGCATGACGAGTCTCAAATCTTCTGCATTCGAGGAAGGGTCAAAATTCGACATGTTGAGTTTTCTCGAACTGGTTGAGTGACATTCCAGTAAAAACAAGTGCAAATAATTTTATAAATTCCAGTCCAATGACAGGTACTAAAATCTTGTTTTTTTTCTGTTCCAACATAAACAGAAATTGGATTTGAATAAATAACAGAAAAAAATGTTTCTCTGACCAAAATCTTCATTGTTATTATCGCTCGATCATCACACGTAAACAAAATTTCTCCTCGAGGCTTCCCTTCTTATTCTCTTTCTGAATTTACTTCCTGTTTTAAATTCGTGAAAAATAATTATTCCGCGAAGCAGCAAACCCGGAAGAATCGCGCGATCCGAGGTGATTCGTCGTTGCGATCGACTTACTCGACGCAGCGAATGTATTCATGAAAAATGTGAAGTGGGACAGAATGCACGCCACGATCTTCGAGTGTACGATTTTTCCATAACAAAGTGCTATAGCGTTACGTAATTCTACTCTACTGTCTTGTACTTGAGACTCGGTAGTTTATTTCTTTCGAGGTCTGTCGGTACTGCGTCATCAACAAAAATTATGATAAAAATGATAAACGAAATTTCACGAAGAATTTTTTATTCATAAACTTCTGTAATTAATTATTCATTTTTTTTCTTTATCTTCTTCTTGAAATAATCGAAAGTTTCAGAGGAATTTAATTAAAATCAACACCATTATTATTCATAAGTTTGTTTTTGTTTTGTAATCTTTAGGAATTTTTTAATTTAATTAATTTAAATAATTACGTGAGCCAGCATGCACTTTATTCGAAAATTATGAGAAATCTTGCGAGGCAAACGTAAGAATAACGTTGAGCACACGATAACGAGGAGCGAAATGAATTTACGTGTTGTAGAAGATTCGATCAACAAGCACCAACGATTCGGTACCCAATTCGACTCATTAATTAGATTCGTCAAATGGATCCAACGCCAATCAGTCGCGTGAGCCTTTAATAACGCGTCGAGTTAGACAAAATTACTATTATGCGAAATGCACAAACGAACCAGGAAAAGACAAAGACCGAATTGATAATACAATCGCGAGAATTAAAATAATATTTTTCGCTTTTTCCAGACGATCAGTGAAACGATGATCGCGCGCAACTTTATTTCGTCCACAAAATTCAAAATTTGATTGATTTCTTATTAAACACGAATTGATCATTTTGTCCGATCACCCAGCAGAATTCACCGATAATTTCTTTTTTATGAAACGATTGAACGTAAATGATGAGAATGACCTGCATTTGTTTCGTTTATTCTTGTTTTTCGTCGGATGATTTATATTTTCTTGAATTTAAAGTTCACATATTTCTAAGATTGGCTCTGAAACGATGATCGCGCGCAATTTCATTTCGTCCACAAAATTTGATTGATTTCTTACTAAACACGAATTGATCATTTTGTCTGATCACCCAGCAGAATGCACCGATAATTTCTTTTTTATGAAACGATTGAACGTAAATGATGAGAATGACGTGCATTTGTTTCGTTTATTCTCGTTTCTCGTCGGATGATTTATTTTCTTGAATTTAAAGTTCACATATTTCTAAGATTGGCTCTGAGTTTCTGAACTTGATTCTCCTCGCACTTTGTCCGATGAGAACTGACGGCTCGGGACTCCGTGTTACGGTAAACAGAGCCCGAGGAGGGGATCTCGGTGGACACTTGCCAATCGGTGCGTCGAGCGTCTTCCTCGAGCAATGAAGATTTCTCAGGGATTGATGTATTTTAGGTTTTTGCGAGAGGCCGAGACTCGTCCTCGTCGACGTGGCGGCGGCCAAGCCTCAGTCTCGCGCGATGTAGAAAGGAAAATGCCAAGTCTATCGAAAGCCGAGTACGGCAAAGAGTTCCTTCCCGAGCGAGATTCGCTTTAGTGCTCGCTCGCCGGGGCCAACGTCTCCTCGCGTTCCTCCACCGCGATCGTTACCAAATTCTCGACGATACGATTTTTCTCGATTGGACGATATTTTTATTAATTCGTATTAAATGTTGAATGTACACGGTACTTCGTTGGTTGGTTGAGTAATAAATAAAATAAAAAAGAAACGGAAAATGACAGAACGAAGAAAACCGCCGAGGCGGAAGCCACCGATCGAGCCGGAAATGCCACGGGAGAGCGTTGTCATCGAGAGGCTCAGGGAACGAAAGAGCAGACAGCCTCTGCCCGATGGTTTTGGCATGGTAGCACGTGGTGTGTTTTCTATCCAACAACAAAGACCGTCACTTGATTTCATGGCTCTAAAAAAAATATTTTTTTTTTCAATAAAAAATTTTTTTTTTTTAAATCGCATATAGCGTAAAAAAGTCTAAAGCATTCCGAATTTTTTATTTGAAAAACCGTCATTGGAATTTATTTTACCTTGCAGTCACAAAGCCCCCAATGGCGTCCCTCGATGAGAACGTTAATCGTGTTTCATCACGCGAAAATCGCACGTTTGGAAAAGTTGGTGAGTCGCCCTGAAATTTCTCTTCCCTTATAATGAATTTTTTTCTCCTCATATTTTGTCCAGTAGGTTAGTTCAGTTTACCAGTGCTTCATGACCTGACATTTTTTATTTATTATTATTTTTTTTTCCATTTTTTAGGAATCCATTTTATTAAACAAATACTTGAATCAAAAAATGGAATCTCAGTATTAATTTATGAAAGAGTAGTTAGAAAAATAAGTGATGCAATTAGTAATGGAAAAAAAGCGCGTCTTATGTTTTGGACTGTAGCGATGAGCTTTGTTATTTGCTGCGTTCGTGTGGCTCGTAATTGCCCCCAGCACTCTTACCGTCTTGTCATACGAGCGGCATCGTATTATGTAGCGCATCTATTAGTCCAAACATGAGACTCGTCATAATTCTCTCTTTTCCTCGTACATATTTTCCCCTTACGCTCATTTTTTTGACTTTCATGACTCGAGTAATTCAACGAGAGAGAACGACAAAAGACAAAAAATAGCCAAATTTTGAAAATACTTTTACTTTCATCTAAAAATATATATAAATAAAATTAACAGGAAAAAAATTAATATTCAGACTAATTATATTTTTTTTTATCAAAAAAAAGTGGAGAGAGATTTTTCGTGGTCTTTCGACATCGTCAATCGAACACGATAACGTTCGATTTCGTGTTTTTCTGGTTTAATTCTCCTCTTTTGCCGCGCTCGGCGAAGCGATACGTTCGATCATAGCCTCGTCATCCTACGCATTTACCGATGAGAATCGTGGAATATTTTGAGGCAAGACTTTGCGATGTCATCAGTCAAGGCCTCGAAGACGCCGGGCTCGTTTTTTTTTTATAATTTTTTCCCGCTATTTCGATCTCTCTCGTCACTATCGCGTCATTGCTAGGTAAAACGCACGCGTTTTTGTGTAGGATGCGGCGGATCGTGCAACTGTTTTTATGCCAACTTTTCGATCCACGAGTTTTCCGAGCTTCATTATGATTTTCAAAATTTTCGATTCTCCCTTCGCATAAAAATATATTTTATTTTCCATTTGAAAAGAAAATCTTATATTTGAAAAAATTTTCAGAAAATTTCGGACAACGCGAGAGGATAGAGAAACTTTCGATGGAGGATGCCTCGACGAAGAGTCAAGAAGACGTGGGGGGTCGTCCTGTCCAAGTCGTCGTCGCACATCCCGATCACAGTTTCGAACTGGACGAGGAGGCCTTGGCGGAAATTCTCATGCAGGACGACATAAAAGACCGAAGTGTCGTCGTTGTTTCCGTCGCGGGGGCGTTCAGGAAAGGGAAGAGTTTTCTTCTCGATTTTTTCCTTCGTTACATGAACAGCAAGGTAATCAAATAGAGGGAAAATAATTTAAAATTCCGGTCGATCACACGTCGTATCTCTTTATTTTTTTAAAATATCAATCACAATTATCACCGGACGTACAATTTTTTTTTACCGTACTTATCAATTGATAAATAAATTCTCATCGATAATTCGATCAATGACCAATTATCTCGATCGTAAAGAACAGATCAAAATTTTTTTAATTTAATTATTTTGTATTATTTTAATGTTATCTTTGTTACAATATTTTAATGACTTTTTTTTATTATTTGCAGTACGTCGAAAAACGGGATGACGAGGCATGGTTAGGATCAGAAAACGAGCCGCTGAGCGGATTTTCTTGGCGCGGTGGCTCAGAGCGAGACACAACCGGGATTCTCATGTGGTCGAAAGTTTTTCCTGGAACGATGGCGGACGGTGAAAAAGTTGCAATAATACTGATGGACACGCAGGGCGCGTTCGACAGTCAATCGACGGTTCGCGATTGCGCGACGGTTTTCGCCCTGAGCACGATGCTCTCGTCTGTACAGATCTATAATTTGTCGCAAAACATACAAGAGGACGATCTCCAACACTTGCAGCTATTCACTGAGTATGGACGTCTCGCTCTTGAGAAATCTGGCAGCACGCCCTTTCAGAGACTACAGTTTTTGGTCCGAGATTGGAGTTACCCGTACGAGGCCGATTACGGCGCGGATGGTGGCAAAAAAATACTGCAACGTCGCCTGGAGATATCGGATATGCAGCACCCAGAATTACAGAGTTTGCGCAAGCACATAACGTCCTGCTTCTCCGACATATCCTGCTTTCTGATGCCACATCCAGGCTTGAGAATCGCTACGAATCCGAAATTCGACGGGAGACTCGCCGAAATCGAGAGTGACTTCAAACAGCAGCTCAAAGTCCTTGTACCGATGTTGCTCGCACCGAGGAATCTCGTTACGAAAAAGATCAACGGACAGGTCGTCAAAGCGAGAGACCTGCTCGAATATTTCAAGAGTTATATCAGAATATACAAAGGTGACGAGCTACCGGAACCGAAGAGCATGCTCGTCGTGAGTTTCATTATAATTTATTTTTATTTAGATTTTATACTGGGAAGTTTCCTTTTCATTGATTCTTGAAAAAATTGGCTCGTAGGCAACGGCCGAGGCTAATAACCTGTCTGCGGTCGCGGAAGCTAAAGATCTTTATCAACAAATGATGGAGTGCGTCTGCGGGGGCACAAAGCCCTATTTGGCAACGGTTCGCCTTGAATCGGAACATCAAAGATGCGTTGGTACTGCGCTTAACCAGTTTTCGAACAAAAGGAAAATGGGAGGCGATGAATTCAGTAAAATGTACATGGAAAAACTGATCAAGGTTCGACATCTATATTTTTTCTTTTAATTTATTGTCAACATTTGACGGAAACAAAACGCTAAATACGTAAACTTAAACAAAATTTCATTTATTTTCCATTTCTAGGACATGGACGAGACATTTTTACAATTCAAAGCACACAACGAGAGTAAAAATATATTCAAGGCGGCGCGAACGCCCGCAGTGTTCTTCGCAATAGCTTTTATTATGTACATTCACTCCGGAATTTTCGGCCTCATAGGAATGTACAGTCTCGCCAATTCATGCAACGCCATCATGGGAATGGCCCTGCTGACTCTCGTCCTCTGGGCTTACATAAGGTACATTTTTTTGCATTTTCCACTTGAAGTTGAGTCTCCAATTCTCTCGGTGGCTTTACGATAAATTTTATTTTGTCAACAGGTACAGCGGAGAAATGGGAGACATTGGTACAAAAATTGATGAATTGGCCACGATAATCTGGGAACATGTAAGTAAAATAAGGAAACGATAACTCTGCTTCAGTACAATGAACAGGAAAACATTCGCGACTTGTCCCAACAAATTTTCCAGTGTTCAACTTCTTTCCCGCTAGTCTGGGCTTCCTGATAATGCAATAAATCTAAAAATAGGCAAACAGATAGTTACTTTGAAGGGCCTTCAAAAAATGTTTATTAACATAATATGGAAAAATAGGATATCAGAGAGCACGTTATCCCGAGCTGGTCTAACACTGTCGAGTTTCTATAACCCCATCAATTGAAATTGAATGTGTTACTAGTCACTCTCTACATACTCCTTCCAAACAAAATCATTCGTAACGTTGCAAAAGCTGTCGGAAAATCATGACTAATATTTGCCATTTTTTCTATTCCAACAGGTCCAGTTATGCCTTCACGCATTACATAAAATGAGATACATTATCCTATGGTTCATTTTCACAATCGCCGCCTATCCTACCTGTAAAAAATTGTTAACTCATATTCTCCTTGAAAACGATTACATATGATCCCACGCTTTTTTATCTCTTTACGTACTTTTCGTTTATCTTACTTTTGAATTAAGTTTTTATAAAAAATTCGCTTAAAGATCTGATGCCTACAAAACTGTTTCTGATTACCAAAATTAATGTCAACCGACATATCCTGTATCATTTTTTAAACTTATTTTATTTACTTGAAGTATATTACAACCCGACCCGTATGAACAATTTTTGGTTCTTGTATTTCTGAAAACAAAGAAATTCTGGTGGAAAGTGAAACAATTTTTTTTATAAATTATTGATTACTATTCAATAATTATTGATGATCTCATTATTTATTTATAAAACACATCTCGCGAATGAAAAAAAATTTGGAGCATAATCGTCGATCGAAAAATCGACCCTGGAAAAATATATTGCTGCCAATATGGAATGATAGAAAAAAAAATTACTTCTGTTATTTACACTCATACTCCATCGTAGGACGTGAATATTTTTTTATAATTTAACATGAACATTTGCTTTCGAGGCTCTTTACAATTTTTCGCTCTTTACCTGTGTTTCTTTCTTTTTTTTTCTTCGTCCTATGCAAATGTATCAGAGTGCTCGAAGGATCCAGAAACTAAAAGGTACGATGATAGGGGCATGTTAAGAAAAATCCTTAGCCAGCGCTATAGCTATTTATTCGTAGAAAATATTTCTAAAAAAATCAAAATCACAGGAATCGCAAGGAAAAATTCCCACTAACTTTATCCCTGCTTGACGCAAAATTAACGAATCAATAGCTTGACAGAATTTTAAAAATTCAGTTAAATATCAATCATTTTTTTTCTCTTTATGTTATTCAGTTGATGAAACCGGTCTATCAGAACTTCATGGAGAAGTCCGTATCCGCTGCGGTTGCTCAGGCTGCGGAATTGGCTACGAACACAACGTTGAACGCGACCGCGACGGTAAATGGAAAAATGAAATTAACGTAATACACTCTTATCTTCGCTCTCCTTCACCCGTGTTCCCCTGTGTCGTTGCGATTTCGTACACTTGTAACACGCATGTTTTAACCGAATTCATACAGAGTTTGCGAAATCTCGTGATAAACGAAAAAGAAAACTTTATTGTGGCATAGAATAACGTTTATTAATATGTTTTTTTTTTCATTTTTTTTTTTGTTTTTTTTTTTCGATACAAATCGTCTTTAATGTTCATCTTGAGAGTGGCTCGTGAAACGCTGTCGTGTCTCTTCGGTTGTTCATTAAAGAAGAACAGCAAAAAAAGTCTTTTTTGTACCTCCTTGAAACCCCGGTGGACTACGGTTTTTCGAGGATTATTGTGGATGTAAAAAACAGTATTGCCTGATTGTGAATCAGTGAATTGTTGGAAAAAGAGAAAAATCTCGATTAATTGCTACCTTAATGGTCCATTTATATTGTTATAGAAATAAAATCTTATAGTAACTAGTTTATTACAACATTGTCACTTGAACACCGAGGGCGTTGCTTGGTGAACGAGGATAAAAAAAATCTTTTAGCACATTTACGGTCCAGTCTTTCGCGGTGGACGAAGAGGAAGAAAGAGATAAAAATTGTCGTTCTAAGCATGTTCATCAATCGAACTTTCGTTTTCATATCTTCGTTTTCTTCGTTATAATTTGATCACAATTCCTTTTGCATCGAAGCTCATTTTTTTTTTTCAAGTGCAAACAAATGCCATACGCCACAACTTAGATTAAATGTTCTTGCCAATTTTTTTTCTGTTGATTCGATCGTTAGTTGAATCTAATTTAAAGAAATATTAAACATTTTACATATTTTTTTCTGTTCAGTTTTAATACTGTTTTTTTAAATAAAAAAATTTATTTTCGCCGCTAAATACTATTAAGTGTTATCGTACTTATATCGTTATGAAGATCTTTGTAGGAAAAAAGTGGAATGACTTTGTGATCAATGAAGGTGCCATTTTCACAGATTCAGTCCTCGATTCTTCAGAGAGTATCTTTAAAAAATATCATTTTGTTAAAATTTCAAAATTCATTTTAATGCATTTCCATCATCATTATACGAAATTATCCGAAAATAAAGTACGACTCGTCTATAAAAAAAAAAAACGTAAACAACACCAACTGCTGTACATGATTTTTTCGCAACAACATAAAAAATCAAGACTCTTTTTTAAATCAAAAATCCCGAAGCAAATGTCCCAATCGAACTTGATAAAATATTACAAAAAAAACACTTTTTACAATAAACGAATAAATTCTCTCTAATCGGTAATGCAGTATAGCGATACGTATGGATTTTAATCCGGTAGAAATAAAAACGTGTAAACTTTTTTAGGAAAATAATGTAGCTGTAATATACATTGGTTTATCCTCGGATACACGAGAGCAGCTCACATTTTTATTTCTATATTATAGGTATATAAATAATATATAAACATTTATGTTTGGAACAGCGTTTAACTGTATGAAACTTAAAAGAATATTGATATTCATCGTGGTGTAAGGATATGAGAAGATTTGGTAGGAATAAAAAATATTTTTGTATTTATAAAACAAATTTATTTTCATTGCTCATTTGCGAACATTAAAAATGTATTTTTTACAAACCAAGTGTACTTAAGGACGATCGATTTTCATTGGAATACGCAACACTTTGTTATCTATCAGATAATTGTTTTTAACTAAATTTTATTTTATGCAATCTCAACATTACGTATCACATTGATTAAACTAGAAAAAGGCTCATGAAGAAATCAACGAATGGAATTACATCGCCAATTCAAGAATTCGATGCTTCGGTAAATTTCGTGCGCACAATCATGAACTAAAAATTATGTTGCATACGAAATAATTAACTTATCTCTCTGAGAATAAGTAACATTTGTTTATAATATATTAAGTAATATGAATCATCTCTCATTTGAACATTCTCTTTACCATCTCGTTGCAATTTATATTTGCCTGCCTGAGATTCGAATTGTACTGTTGTAATTTGATCGCGGCTTGCTTGTTGTTTGGTTCAATTTCTAATAATTTCGTCAAGTCCTGGGCAGCTTTTTCGAAATCTCTAACTTCGCCGTACGCGTTGCCACGTCGAAACAGAGCCAATACGTTCGTTTCGTCTTTGGCAAGAGCTCTGTTGCACAGTTCTATAACGTGTTCGAAATTTCTGTGTTTAGTCTGACATGCTGCCATATTGATGTATAATTTGACTCGCAAATTTTTAATTTTTTCATACAATTCCTTGTCTAACTCAAGATCATCAATGGGCTCAAGGCACAATATAATCTTGCAAGCTCTACTAAATCTGTAAAATGCATCTTTGTAACGAGGTGGACCGATTTCAGATTCTTTGAACAATTTTACTCCCATATCCTTGTACTTCAAAGCTATCTGATATTTCTCTTCGGGCGTCCATTCCCAAACAGGCTTGAATTTTTCCTTTTGCAAGAGAGTAGCCTCGAAAGATACTTTCTCCGTTTCTAAGCCCGAAACGGGATCTTGAAGAGAAACTATTATTCTTGATTTTTCATTGTCTTTCATAAGTTGTACCGCAAGCTCTATGCGTCTGTCGAGCAAACAATCTCCCTCTCCTATTGTGTGAGACACTTCGGAAGCTCGTGTCAAAATTACGCTATTCTGTTGCTTCAGTGCGCTTGTCAGATCAAAAAAATGTGGACTATTGACTGTTGGCTCGTGAATGATGTTTTCTATCCTTAAGACACAGGAAGAACCTTCCGTTGGCTGCTGACAGATCCTGGAAGAGCCGGGTGTCAAAAGCTCCTTCCAAACGCATCCTTGCATTACCTCCTCTCTTCCTTCATTCGTCATTGCTCTTCCCACCTACTATGCATTTACAGTTTTATAAAAAAAGAACGGTAAAGTCTATTTCATCTTTGTGCTACAGAGATATTGAATTCGTAGAAATAATTCTGTAATCTTCATTTTTGAGGCTAATGTTATCGAGCAACGTACCTACTTTTTTCCCCGATACTTGAGATGCTATTATTTACATTCGAGATCTGTCTTTCGTACACTAACCTCAAAATATGTACCGGAACAGTGAAAGAATCTTCGCTGTGGCCTTTTTATTACTCTATCAATAGTTTTCATATATTTCAGAGGATTCTTTATGTCAACGATTGATTATAATTCAACTTACGTAGATATTGGAACAATCGTTCAAGAAAATAACAAAGAAAAATTACTCGGAGCATTGAGGTAAGTATGCAAATCTATTTACACAAACAAATGCTTATTATCTTGTCAAAAAATAGCAAATTCACTTACGTATTTCAGGAGCCTTGGAAGAGTAAAAAAATCTTAAATTTCACTTGTCGGTTATTAAACTGTCGGAAAATCATATGTATCCGTCATGGAGCACTCCAGAAACCAGCTTTGCCAGAAACGATTACTCCCTCCCTTCCAATCAGCTGTTTCTAGATTAATCCAGATTGTATAATATAGATATGGAATAAGATGAAATAGAATACATATTCAGAAAATTATTTTTATTCGATTTTATAAATAAAAAATAAATTATTTGAAAATAAATAGACTTATAATAATTTATATACATTCAAGCCTTTGAAAATTCATGTTTCATAAATAGTAAGAGCGTTGCTAAGATCCCTCATTTTTCTTGTAAAAAATAGTCTCAAAAAAAGCAAATAGCAACTCACTCGAAATAATTCGAATAATCTCAGATGTTTTGAAAAACAAAAGAAAATAATGTAAACACACAAAAATATTTTATATTTTCGACAGAAGGTAAAAAAAACGGTGACTTGATAGCGCAGCGTTATAAAAACCCTTTTCACATTATCATCAATTTAGTTCCATTAATAGTTTATTTCCTCCCCTGAAACATCAATGTACATTCCGTTTGGGCGAGCGCACGAAAGTCAGCTTTATATGTTGTAACGTCCGTAGTACGAATCTTCGAACTTTCTTGGCTTGACGTGTAATAGTAAACGAGATAAAATAAAATATAAGATCGCTGTGATATCAACGTGACGCTTATTTTTCGAAATGGAGGAAGCGAAAAATTTTCAAAAAGTTTTCGAAGAGTTCAGGCCGATGCTTGACTCATGGTGGCCTTACGGGATTGGACTGATCGTCGGAATAATCGCCGCAATCAGGTAAATGCGTGTTATTTATTTGATCATTTTATCGTGAAATCGCTCGCATGTTGCATGAAAATAAATCTTTGTTTCCCGATATTTGTCAGCCTGGCGATTTTTAGATCTTACATGGCAGGTCCTGAGTGTCCCAGCAATGATCGCGTTGACGGAAAGGTCGTCGTGATTACTGGCGCGTCGAGCGGAATCGGTAGAGTGACAGCTCTCGAATTGGCTAAAAGAGGAGCTCACGTGATTCTCGCAGTCCGGGATGTCGAGGCCGGTGATAAAGTCGCGGACGAGATAAACGCTATTCCAGGTGCAAAAGCAGAAGTAAAGAAACTCGATCTGTCATCTCTGAAGAGTGTTCGCGATTTCGTTGATAGACTCGGTAATAGCAACGTTTTTTTCAAAATGCTATAATAATTCTAATTATTCACCTAATAAGATCTTTTCGTACGTAATAATTAACAGAAGTAAATGAAATCGACATACTGGTGAATAACGCAGGAATAGCATTTCATCCATACAAAAAGACTGATGAGAACTTCGAACTGCATTTTGTTACTAATTATTTGGGTAAATAAACAAATCGATTCTAATATCTTCAGATTGAAAGAATGGAACGTCATTGAAATATTTTGATTCTTTTACTTCAGGACACTTTTTGCTCACTCATCTCTTGCTGCCGAAACTGACTGCCGCGAAGCAGGGCAGAATTATTAGCGTTTCCGCCCAGGCGTATTCCGCGAGCTCGATTCACTTAGACGATCTCAACTTGGAGAAAAATTTTTCAGCGAGAGAAGCCTTTGGTCAGAGCAAACTCGCTCTGATCATGATGACGATGATCCTCAGCGCGCAATTGAAGAGTAATTATTTAAATAAATAATTTGTGAATTGTTGATCGAAATAAATTTCAATACGTTGCAGATACCAATGTGACGTGCAACGTCGTGAATCCGGGCCTGGTGCGAGGTACTCGTCACATGAGAAATTCTCCCATTGAATTTGGATTTCTCATAAAATTCATCATGTACCCGTGGATGTGGATGTGTCTCAAGAGCCCTGTCCAAGGAGCTCAAACGATCATCTACGCTGCAGTCGCGAAAGAATTGGACAAGACGTCAGGAGAATATTTTAGGTACTGAAAAAATTTCTAAAGAAATTACTAAAATAGAGAATGAATAAAAATTTACAGTACGTTAATAAAACAATTATTATTTATTTCTGACTCTAGTGACTGCGAAATTAAGCGAACTGGTATAAATCCCGACGATCCAACGATCAAGCATCTTTACGCGTACTCAAAGCTACTCGTTTCGTCAAACTTAAAATCAACAACGGTAGAACTTCCGGCTGACGCGGATTATCAAACGATCGAGGAGGAATCTTAAAAAATGAATATTCATGTTTTACCCAGTTTTTGTAACAATTTTTCAAGTCTCGAGCATTTGCATTACCTTGAATCGTAAATATGAAATAAATTTCTATTGATTGACTCTCTTGGTGATGTTCCGGTTCACTAATTTACGTATTTGTAAATTGTATTGGTCAACTGGCATTCAATTTCGTCCACTTTTCACTGGTTAACCAAAGCCACTTGGCTAATTCGTCGTTCTTCGCTTCGTCCGAAGCTTCGGTTTTTTTGAATTCACTAAAAAAAGAATATTTCAATGAAAGATTAAATTTATTTCCATTTATTATGATTGTATTAATTCTTTTTTACCTAAAATATGCGCCATTTTCATCTTTAAGATCGGGATCAAGAGCCAAAGAAAGTATCGGTTGGGCCCCCTGCTTTGGAGTTTTTACAAAAAACCAAAAAAAGGGCTTGATTAATGCGCGACTGATAGAGCTTGTCGAGAATGACATGTGACGCGTAAGTTCGGTGTCAACGATTCCCGGGTGAACAGCATTCACTGTAACTCCGGTTCCTAAAAATTAATTACTTTCATCATTTCAAACGTTTCTAAAATCCAAAAAGAATATTCAAAACCGAAAAAACCAAAGAACACAAACCAGCCAATTTTTTAGACAATTCTCTAGTAAAGAGAACATTCGCCAATTTGCTCTGCGAATAAGCCACTGCTGGATCGTACGCTTTTGTACTGTTCAGATCTTTTACATTTATTTTGCCCCTCTTATGAGCAACGCTTGAAACATTTATAATTTTGGATGGTGCTGAGGCTTTCAGAGTATCCAGCAATAAATTTGTTAATAAAAAGTGTCCCATGTGGTTGACACCCAACTGCGTTTCAATTCCATCTTTGGTAACACTCTGAGGACATCTCATGATTCCTGCATTATTTATGAGAATATGCAGGTTGGACTGTTCTGCAAAAAGGACAAAAATTCTATTCACTCATTAAGATTTTTTCCCCTACGAAATAATTTTACCTTTTTTAAATTTATTGACAAATTCTCTAATGCTGCTAAGAGATGCGAGATCGCATTCTCTGCAATAAACGTATTTATTCTTAGTTGACAGTACTATTTCCTTGCGAGACTGTAATCAAAATAGAAATACTGCAATTAGAAAATTAATTCGTAAAAATATTCTTTTTTATATTATGGGGAAGCAAAGATTGCTTACTTTTTCACACTTGTTCAAATTACGACAAGCCATTATCACTTTTGCCTCTCGTTGTGCCATTTCCAGGGCAACCTCCTTACCGATGCCGGTATTAGCGCCGGTAATAATTACGACTTTGCCATTAAGTTTTTCTTTCCCTTCGTACCTCTTGCCAGAGATGGAATCTCTAATTTAAAAAAATAGAAATTATTTATTATGCGTAAACATAAAAATAGAAGAACTCTTAAAAAGCACGTGGACACTCACTTAACCAAAAAACCGACTCCTACAAGTGTAGCGGCTGCGCTTCCTACCCAAAATGGTGTTGGTAAGTTCACCATTGTGATTATATAAATAATCTTCTACTTTTGTTGGAAATATTTAATTTTTATTACATTATGACATTCTTTTAGAGTTTACGTAAAAACCGCAATGAAACGAGTGATCAGCTGTTGCAGCACAACACCGACGAACCGAGAATCGACAACAAAAATTTCGTGACTAGTGTACTCTGCTGGTCATGTAAAAATATATATTTATCAGCGCGAAAATTTAATCTCTGAATCAGCAGAAATTTCATATTTTTATATTTTTCATCAGAATTTATTTTATTTCGTAGAAATTCAATGTACAATTTTATTATTTACAAGATCATGGTTTCACTTCTTCTTCGAATAACGTTGTTGATTTTTCCTCACATTTGTTAATTTCAGAAATTGGAACATGCCGAATCGGTTCATTCGTTTTCGACTCATTTAAACTTTGAGGATCTGCTGAAAGGGTTTCATTTTGACCTTGAGATAAATTTATCGTTGGTATTGGATGTAATGTACTGTGCACTACATTTTTTATGGGCAGCAGAGCAACAAGAGGTTCTATGATTTTTTTACGATCCAAGTACGTTATCCCCTGCAAGAACAAGTAAAATAAAATTTTTATGCTGAAAATATTTTGCAGCTCTTTTGTATGTACCTCTTTTTGCAATTCTCCAACGGTGCTTCCTAAGTGCGGAATGATTTGAGCCGGTGGAAAAATAGCGTGAATGCAGTATTGCACGTAGGGAATTAATTGATCGCTAAAGCATTCGGCAAATTTCGTCATATTTTCTCGTTCTGTTGCTGTAAACGCCTAAGAAAAAACTATTAATACACTTTCTCGAAATAAAATTTAAAAAATAAAAGAATTATTATTTCGCACCTGTTGCTCTTGCTTGTAGAAAAATAGAATAGCCTTAGCCACGTTAAAAAGAGAATCTTCGAGAAGACTCGTAAACATTTCAGATAAAGCGACCGGCGCACAAAGTCTTAATTCGTTAAAAGTGTGTATCAAATTGTTGCAATATTCCCCCAGTGGATAAAAATCGACAAGTTGCTCCGGTGGATTTTCCTAAAGATAAGAAGAAAACAATAAATTAGAATTCAAGGAGCTAATAAAAAATTTTACTTCCTGTAAGAAACTTACAGATTTTATTTGAGCATCAATTTTGATGTCCACTCGATGTATTTTGTTGATGAGAGTAAATGTTTCTATATCCTTTTCGAATTTTTTAGTCGCCTTGGCAATATTGTTGCGCATTTTATTACCAATAACTTGAACGAATATGTCTGACATTCGGCTTGTAAAGTCGGCGCCCACGCGACTGAAAGATAAACCGAAGTAGGTGCATTGACCGAGAGCGGAATCGATAGAATTCACGTTCGGTAAATCTTGTTCAAGCGTGGTAAGAAATTGTGACAACTGAAAAATAAATAATAAATTTTAATTAAAATTTTTATGAATTTTACCAATCAATTTTTAATACATACTTTTTCTTCAAGCCAATGATAAAATATTGCTGAATCGTTAATAATGCCGTCACGACTGGAAGAAAGATGCTCATCATCATTGAACATTGCTCTGTACTGCGTTATGATATTAAAAAGATGTATCCTTGATAACTCAATAGTTTTAGTTAAATGGAGGTTGGCTAGAAATAAAACAAAACGAATACAAAACATCAATTCCACTTTTTCTGAAAATAAGTATTTTATAATTAATATAATGTCCCTTACGATCATCTTTTGGAATGGCATTTAGTAAGCTTTGGAGCCAGCTGTCTCGGGCTTGGAGAAATTTTATTCTGAGCTCGGATTCTGTAAAAGCCTCCATGGATCGTAGCAAACCAACGAGCTGAAGACATTTTGGTAGTGGCAAATCACCTCTGAGAGATCCAACTACTTGACTGACCATACCTGACCAACTGTTCTCGATTTCTGAGACAATGGACTGAAAAATCACTCATCATGGTAAAAATAAAAATCATGCATGCAAATGAAATGATATAATAATGTAAAAGTGAAATTACAGCAATTATAGGAATGCCACCATGTTTGACACCCAATTGTCGAGCATACTGTGAGATTTCCAGAGCTTCATTATACTGGTTACTTCTGAGGCAGGACTCCATCAACTGCGGCATCTCCAAAACTTCCAGTAGCTCCGCATTTTTTAACAGCGTCAGACCGTTCAATCTTCTCTGGCTATTAATATCTTTCGAGGTGTCACAAAAGAATTGACACTTTTCAACAAAGCTGGGAATCTTTTGGAGCAACTTTCCAAGATGATCTTCCGTCTCATTGAACTTAAAATAGCATTTCATCAGTTTTTAAATATCATTTTTATTAAAGAATTTAAAAACATTCTTTTACCTGTCGAAATATTTCTCGTGAACTTTCAGCAGTTTGAATGAATGTTTTATAATTAGAAAAAGCTAGTTCTTGTGTATTCTGCAAAACTGTAGTTTTTTCATCCAGCAAATGGTCCGGCTCCTTGCCTGTAATCGTAAAGAAATTTGATGCATAGAAATTGACGTTTGTTGTATTAAATGATTGAAGTCTTTATTTGAAAAAACGAATTACTCAGTTGTTCAACATCGAAGCCTCCAAGTTTTGTCAGATATTGATAAAAATCGGGATTCTCTTTCCAGGATTCTGCAATAGAATTTATATACAACAGAAATTATTTTTAATCAGATAAGCGTAAATTTCAATTATTATTGTGAACGTGCAGATTAATTTTGTTATTTCACCTGGAATTCCATTTGGAAATACAAGTTCAATAACTTTTTCTGTTTCTATATCCATACTGAGTGATGACAGATCCTATTTGGAGTAATTTTGACGTGTACCATCCATCCACAAAGGGATACCCCTTTCCAGCTAATGAAATCTCGTAAATGTCATCTGCCAAAATAATGACCACAAAGTGTACATATTTTATAAGAAATGCACACAAATTAAAATCACCGAGGTAAAAAATCGTGTTCACATAACGGCGCTGCTATCGCGTACTGTTTTTATTGGATAACCACAAAATCATCGGAATATTATCAAAGGACAATTGTTAGAAAGGAATAATATGATAAATTGTACACATATTACATTCACTAAGATAAACCGAACAAGAAGTACATTTGTACTTCAAATTAAGTCAATTCTAATGATTCGGAGCAACAAAAGCCACGTTCTCTTCTTTCGTCGCGTGCCCTCACGATGTTACCGACTGAGCATTCTTCACGACGAAAATATCCGGCAGATGTCACTAGTATCCGCGTCGAGCGGGGTAGTGAAGCGACATGCGCGCGAAAATGGAGTTACGCAGGCGTAATGGTCAAGCGCACGGGGTGAAAAAAAAAGCAAAAAAAAAATACCGTTCGTGTACGCTGTTCTGAGCGAGTAACATTGGCGAAACTGTCGCGTAATGTCAAGATTCAGTGTTTTTTGTCGAAACGTGTCGGCACCGTTAGATCGCAGAGTAGCGTACGAAAGGTCGGTTCGACACTCGTGACAGCTCGTAACGGGTGGCTTTCGATCGTA
The DNA here is from genome assembly GCA_030522605.1 of Cremastinae sp. B BG-2022a. Taxonomy (NCBI): domain Eukaryota; kingdom Metazoa; phylum Arthropoda; class Insecta; order Hymenoptera; family Ichneumonidae; species Cremastinae sp. B BG-2022a. Next base: position 1,937 of record JAPYYX010000556.1, on the reverse strand, counting down.
GATGCGGGAGCACAGAGAGCTCGGGTAACTTCGTGAGGATTATGTCAAGTAAGGAGAGAGAGGATCAACGAGAGTGGCGAGGCTCGCCATCGGAGCGGATTCGTTGTAAAATGGTAAGAGAGTGAATGCGCTCGCGAGGTTTCCGAAGTCCATGGCGCGTCGCTCGAGGAGGAGAGTGGGCCACGGGAGAGACGGAAGAGGGCAAGGGGCGCAGCAGAGCGTGGGGGATGGCGCGCCGAGTTTGTTTATCGCCTTGGTGAACGGCGGAGCGCGCGAGTCACTTGGTCAGTGCGGTGCTGACACTCGCTCCGCGTTGGTCGTTCGAGTTTTTTTTATCGCTCGTTCAACAATTCGGTTTTCTCTCTCTCTCTCTCTTTCTCTCTCGCGCTCTTTCTCTCTCCATCTCTAACCCTCATTCACTCCCTCATTCATTCTCTTTCTCTAATCGCCCCATCTCCTCCCGTCTCATAACTCTCTCACCCTGATCGTTCGTCACAATTTTCGTAATTGATTCGGCGTGTTTTTTTTTTTCGTGGCGTTCGTACGGACGGGCAGTGTGCGGTGGCCGCAGTGACCTCGAATATTAGTCAAATTTCGGTACTCTCAATTTGAAATAAAATAAAAATAACGCCCAAAGCCGCGCACATGTCGGCTCGCGGCAATGAGACTAGTCAGGAAGCTCGGAATCTGATTGAACGGAAAGTGTGATCATACGAGAATGAGCCACGATACGTCGGGATTAAAGACACAAAGGATATAACATCGTGGCGTAATACATGTTGAAAATTGTTCTTGTCTCGTTCCGCTCGACGCTTGACGAGGCGGTGGATATATATGTATGAAAAAAAAAGGACAGCGTTGCGAGACTTTGATGAGCAAATCCAACGATACCGAGCACGCACACACGGACCACGGTGGGTACAAACTCGAATGTAAGACAGGCGTCCTCGCAACTTTCATTGTGATTGAGAAGCGAATTCTCATTTTTTTTCCCCCCCCGTTCTCCGTAATAACAAAAACGTTTTAATGCTCCGCTCCGAGTCTCGAGCCTGGAAATAGGAACGAAATAATCGGATCGCCGGTTAAGCCCTCGTCGGTTATTTTTATTTTTCCGTCACGAGATTCCCATACTGCTGCTCGCATTACATAATTCCCGCCGACTTCAATTTCTCGGGCATGAACCTCTATCTTTATTTTCCTTTAACGAGAAAACGAGAAAGAGCCGTGAGAAAACATAATTCACGTTTAATAGAATCCGAAGCCGACGGCGGGACGAAACATGTGACTGGAAATTCGTTCTCTGCTCTCGAAGCGTCAAAAAGAGCTCTGTCGGGTGAAATCTGTGACCGCGAATGGAATTGTCGAGAGTTTCGTCAGCGTTGTACACGAGACTCCCTCGGGGAAGGGGCGAACGATGTACGAGCAGGGATCGAGAGAGACGGATGTCGACACTTGAATTGTCAATTTTGGATACGATCAAGGCCAAACTTGACTTTAGTTTTTTTTCAAGTTTTTTTTTTCTTTCAACGTCTTTTCAAGCGTTCGTCCTCGAAGGCGAGTCATCGAACCCTCCGCGAATCGGGGAAAGTACACGCTTGGAGAGTCAGCCGGGTTAATTGCCCAGGCTCGCTAAGCAAAATTAGCAGTCTTTGATGTTGCTCGACAGCTGTCAACGGAATCTGCATCAGAGTCCTCCGAAATGACATCTTAATCAAGAAGTTATCTTAAATGTTATTAGATGCAGTAATTGAAGTATTTTTGAGGTTGGATAAATTTTGAGTTCACGACTCGATTTTTTGACGTTCTCGAAAACGAGAAATAATTAAATAATTTTAGTTTCGACAGCTGTCAACGGATTCTGCATGCGAGTAAAATGACATCTTAATCAAGAAGCTATCATTATTAAATATTCGATACAGTAATTAAAGTATTTTTGA
>JAPYYX010000555.1:0-49968 GCA_030522605.1 Cremastinae sp. B BG-2022a | reverse complement strand
TGGCCTATTTTGACGTCTAAACCAAACTTTTAAGCTTGGCGCTGCGAAAAAAATAGAATAAAAGTTTTTTTTGAATCACCCTAATATATATATATATAACACAATATTCTTATATTTTGGGATGTATAGTTACGCACATTTTAAAGGCATTTTACGGACTTGATACCACGCAGAGCTTTTTTTCTTCAAAGTGTGCTTGCATTTGAATGTATATGTTTGTTCACGGATAATTATGAAATAGTTCTGGATTATCTAAATGTATTCAATGACGAGACCCAGTTCCTTTGCAACCTTAATTAATATTTCCGCAAAACTTTAACGCTGCCCACACTGCAACCGGAATCTCGAAATAAAGTACATGGACTTGTCTTTAATTTCTTCTTTACTTCTTTCAACTTCTTCCTTCCACTTTCTTTTGCATTTACATCGCTTCGGAGGGTCATTCCGTTGACTCGCGGACTTAATTTAAAGCGAGTGAATTCCAAGAACTTCCGCCGTGCCCGATGAATTATACGAAAACTGTTATGTTCATTTTGCAAATGTGTTTGCCTCTTCAATCTTCGGAGAGTGGCGGCTGACGATTGGCGTGAAAAATTCTATGAAGCTCCTGGACTTTGATGGAACGAGCATTTTTACGTATTTTTACGGATTTTCACTGCAGTGAAATGAAATAAATTTCAGAGCGAAAATGAAGGCAATTACTTGCGCAGTCTGCGCGCCCAAATTTGATTTTCGGAAGGATTCCTATTTCGATGATGAACGAAGAAAGCATTTTCTCGTCTATTCTTTTGAGAAGAGAAGACAAGTTTGGCAACGCAGTTCTATGCACATATATAAAGCTCAAGTGTCTTAAGTCTGAAGTGTGCTAGAGTCACATGAGAGTATGTTAGGAAACATATACGTGCATGCATGTCTGTGGAAAATTTTCTTCTCCGTACAAAGGACTTTAGCGTACACAGCCTCACGTAGCAACCGCGATTGCATGTCGTTGAAATAAGTGGCAAGACCTCGTGCATCCAAGGCTCGCTGGCTCCGGCTACGAGTAGAGAGTGACGAAAGTTTCCGCTTACGCGAATCGTGACCGGAGATGACGGGAGCAAAAAAAATTGAGCCAACGTACCAACGATATCTAAGAAGGTTTTCCGTATAAACCCGAATGATAGAGCACGAGAACGAAGCATTCGACCAAAAGGAGCTCCGAATACTATACGCACTCGATGCAGAGAGTTCTCAATTTCGGTGTCAGGTATTGCACATAAAACATAGCCGGATATGTTAGCAGAATGGAGAATCGATGGAAAGTAGTGGAATTTCGAAGAGGAAAATCAATGCACGGACAATCCTTCTGTTATTCGCGAGGGGAACTTTCACAAAATCAAAACCTTGCCGGAGATATTTATGTTAGAAGCTTTGGAGTTTCGAATACGAAGCTATACGGTCCATCATCGAACAATTGTGACATTCGTAGCTCATTCTTGGATAGTTAGACGTTTCGCGAATGTTCGGCGCGCAGATACCAAGGTTGGGTCTGTCAATACCAAACTTTGGACGACTCTCCTGGGTACAATTTTGCCAGAGATGATCAAGAATGCGATACTTTATCGGTGATGTTTCGACGCATGCATCCCGAGACGGCGCTGCTCGCTCGACAATCAAGGTATCGATTAAGTTTGAAATATATAAGTGCTGACGACGAACTCGAGCCTACTGCGAAACTTGCCGCTATAATCACTTCAACAACTTGTCCGGCGCTCGAAAACTTCTCAGCATACAATAGAGAGCATGCAGCTGCAATAAGATTTAAGACAAAACTTCAGGACGTTATGAATTTTTTTCCTTTGTTTGCCATGACACAAAATTCTTGCCAACGGGGAAAATAATTCTGTGTTCCAACCCTCTGTCATATTTTTCTTCTGTTCCTTATTCTTGATGCAGTGCTGTTGTGTTTTGTTTTATAGTGACTCATTTAAGCCCGCGTCATCAATAAAGATGGAAGATTTATGAAGTTTGAAAAAAAGTAACAAGAAGTTTCCGCGTGGAACTAGCGCTCGTAAAAAAAGGAAACGTCATCTTTTTTTTACTTTACGGAGCAACCAAGCGTCACTTTTAAACAAGGTTTCCAGGAAAATCAGTTCCGCAAAACAGCAAGAAAGATCGTGTCGTTGGTATTTTCACGCAATTTTTTCTCCTTGCCTCGTACTTTTTTTACCGCGGAAAACTCATACATCGCAGGTTCGTGCAAATGAAGTCACCCATTTCGTGCTACAAGTAGTTTAGTACCAGGTGCGACACGCATACATCGACGTGAAAGTCTGTTGGGCATTTCGGACGACGAGCTCATGTATATGAGAAAAGCAGTGGTTGACGGCATTACAAAAATGAATGTGAAAGAGTTGTAAACGATTGACGTCGTTTCCGCCATATTTTTTTCCGCCTGGTCTACTGACTTTGCTTACACGAGACTCATTACGCGCGTAAAACCCACGGGCATTGATGACAAAATAATGCGATTCTATATATTTTCGTGCTTTATAACTCGCAGGTAGTTCGCGCGTATTTTTTAACTACATTGTTAATTCTTTCTTTCATCACAACGCTAAAAAATTACTGGGAATAAAGCACAATTTTGAAACCATCAATAAAATTTGAAAATTAATAAAAAAATTTCTGTGATCTAATTTTCTTATCAAATTGATTGAAAAGCAATACATGATTCAACCTTGATATTTATTCGTGAAAACAGTTAACTCAGTTATCACATGTAATGATGAAGATGACGCGGAAACGAGAAGTTGACGCAAGTTATCTTTAAACCTAAAGATACTTTACGAGGATGTTAGGCTTATTCACTCGATAAGTGTATCTGTACATATACGTATAGATATATTACAGATGCAGTTAGCTCCAGTGATTTTCTAGCATGTTCAGATCTCCGGGGTCCCAGTGGTGACATATTCCTGTCTAAGTTATCTGCGTCTGTGTGTTGAACGTGAATATACGTATAGCAGAAAGCAACGAAACAGGAATAACAGGGATTTCAAGTTGATGGCTCTTCAGGGCTGCAACGTGTTACCTCTCCGGATAACTTGCTCCCTTTGAGCTCAATCTTCCCTCCTCGAGTTTTCCTTTTTCCACCAAATATTACCATGGAAGATTGAATGAGCTATCGCCTTGAATCTGGCCATTTTCATTATCATTCTCGTTCAGTAAATAATATACCGAAATCTCCTATTGTTACCATTACGATGCTTGAATTTCCGGTCCATTATTTGACTATTTTGGCTCTAGACAAAAGGAGAGTCTTTTTCTCCTTCTCATTCTTCTTATCTGTTATCGTTTTCTTTCAGTGCGTTCGCAAAGGTCTTTTTACAATAACGGTGGATTATTTTTGGAATTCATGCCAAGGCATACCAAATGTATGAATCAATTTTTTGCTTTTTTTCTAATAAGCGAAGTAGAAATTTTATCTTTAGGTAATTGTAACATTAATTTCTAACTTTGTTTCTTTATTAAGTTTTTACAAGAAGAAAAAAATAAAGTAAGCGGGTTCGGGAACTGGACAACATTTTCTTAGAGACTTTTCCTTTTCCTTAGAGATTCCGTACTTTTCGGTAAAATCACGTAGAGAGAGAGAGAGAGAGAGAGAGAGATTATGGGAAAAGCATGAGGACATGCAGCCGAGATTTGATCACGTTCCACTACTACGTTCGGAATATGTGGGTAGAGGTGGGTGAGGGTCATAGCGCATGTATATAAGCGATGTTCTACCTTTAGAGAGATACACATGGGTATGTTGGCAACGTAGGTCATGAATAGCTTAGTATACATGCGGATATCGAAAGCTTCATCGATTTCGTCCCCTGATTCGCCAATCTCGTAATTTCTCCTCCGGGCTCGATCGTCATCAAGCTATGCGCCAACTAAATCTACCAATTAAGTTGGCCAAGCTCTTCGAAAGGGTTGCTTCGTTTCACCTCGAAGGCCATAGTGCTTATGTACATGTAGACTGCCGCACATAGAAATACGTCCATTTCTGGGTCGCATCCTCCCTTCTCATCTTCACTTCCTCATTCTCACGCGCGACCCTTCTAGCAAAAGAGACTCCCTTGAAAGCTTTCGCACTCTTCTCATCCCGTGATATTGGGCTCCGGAAATCTGAGTACTGGAGCGAGAAATTAATGAGTTTCCTATCGGTCGGCAACTCGCCAATTTCACGGATCGTACAGGAAGCAGAAATCTAGAGAAGCGAAGTGCGAGGGCGTATGTCCGCATGAAGGGAAGTTCGCGTCAGGTAAAAAGAGAGCAGTGTGATAGTGATGACTCGGGAAAGCTGGATATCCAATGGCTCGTTCTCACACCCTCACATTATCTGAAACCAAGGAGAATCGACTTGGACTACTTTCGATTCCTTACCGACACGTATAAAACTTATCCGTGCAGTCATAGAGCTCTGTATGGATTTTTCGGTTTTGAGTGTTTTCTCAAAGTTGAAGATAAGTCAGTTAATTCATGGCGTAACAAAATCCATTCACGTAACTTTTCCTTATCAAGGATTTCGTGGACTGGGAAAGGACATTCTTGGTGGGGGCAGTCGAGAAGATCGGTCCCAAGCGATCGAGCGCGAGAACGACTTTAGAAATGAGGAAACTGCCAATAATATGGAAGAGAGATCATTATTCTCGTTGTGAAAGGTCTGCGCGTTTGTAACTCATTGGCGTTGGGGTCTCAAAGGACAATCAATGGGCACATAGCGAACGCAATGATGAAACCCGACCGGGAGAACGCAGAGACACTCGAGAGACGCGTAACGCGTTGCCGCACGGAGTAAATGAAATGAGCTACTCACTAAAAGGGAATCCACCGAGCATATGCGAGACCCGACTATGCGACCAGCTGACCTGGCAAGTAGCGTCATTACCCATTGAATTGGGTAATTATTCAACGGATTGCCAAGCTCTGGGATCGAATACAATCGTACCGTTGAATTTACAGCTGGTTAGGAGACCATCGGCTATATCTGCGTTCCTCCTCTCTCACTCTTTGGTAGAATCATTCTATCCATCCTCGTTCATCGCCGCGCATAAATCCTTCTGAGCTGATAGACTGTTATTTATGGGTAGGTCTTTCGGTGAAAATAAGATAAAATCGAATTTACGTTTCATCACTTTGATCAATACTTTTTTCTTGATGCTGGAAGCACTTATTTAAATTGTAACAGAGTTTAATTATTAACATTACGCAATTCGTGTAAACATGGTTCGAGTCTGTTTTTATGATTTTAATTGAATTTGTAAAAAGTTCAATTTTCCTAAGGAGTACGAATTTATATCATTTTCCGTGAAGTAGGCAGTGCGTTAGTTATGCACTCAAGTATGCGTATTCTTAGCCGAAAATGCGACAGAGGAATGGGTGCGCAGTATATTATACATACTCTATGCAGCATGTGCATAGAGGCTGATTATAGCACACGATTATACCATCCGGATTCCCGGTGGCTTTTGATTCACGACTGGAGCTTCTGTGAAATTGGGCTGCCATCGGCACAAGTGTTTTGTATACCAGTTCCCAAATTATCCAGCACCTTCGAGCATTCCGCACGTCTAGTGATGCGGGCACGAGCAAATCCTCAAAAGCTATACGCATAATTTCCACATTGTTTTGATGACCATGAAATTGATTTATCTTCTCAAAAATAGCATGAATAAGTCATAAGAATTTGATAGTACAATCATAAATCGCATAAACAAATATTTGTGGGTGACATTATAGAATATGAACATAGAAATAGAAATAAAAGTGAAAAAAAAATTTTTTAAATAAAATATTTGTTGAGTTCATCAATCGAAAAATTTGCATGACATAATGATTTACTGACAAAGATAAAAAGTGTCTAAACAAATCCTACCCGAGCAACAAAATCATAATGTGAAAAACCAGAATCCCCATCTACGAAATAGTCACGTGAATACACACAGATCTCCAAACATAAAACGCAATCAGACATTTCTGATCCAAGATGGGTTCTGGCAGAACTCATTCGAATTTTGTACATTGAATGCATGCTTGCGTAACATTTGTGCAAACGGAGCGGATGAGGACTAAGTTTCGAAACAATCCTCTGTGGCGGTGCAGCAATAATATATATATCTGTACGTATGTACATCCGACCCAAAACCCGGGGGAGCAGAGTGTATCGGTGGTGATCTTCTCAACGGTGAATCGTTGATGAAACGAGTAATTCTGGATCCTTGTTTGAATGGTTTAGCGTTCAGTTGAAAGGGGTGGGGGAGAAGGAAGGAAGGAAGGATCTTATGGTTGGGGCAACATCGAGAGCAATTTAGGACACGAAGGCTTTGGCGCAAAGCGCAAGCCACTGCTTCTCATAGTAACGGCGAAAGCGGATTTTGGAGGCGTCCTCGCGTATCGTACACAAGGCGTTTACACGTATAAGCAATAGCGGAGTGTGAATTTCGCATTTACCATGGTTACATGCTAGCTCGAGCTGGAAGAACACATTACATTCATGCATTGCCTCGCTGCTCAACCACGCATTCATGCCGTCCATGCACTTCTATAATAACATACACGTTCACGCCTAAAATGTGTATAAGCGAGAGCAAACAAGCGTTGAAGATGATCGGCTTACCACGAACATCAGCGAACAATCGCATACAAACGCGAGTTCGGAAATCTCTCGGGAGGAATACGTCTATAGTTGGACATCATTTCTATCCGATGTCTACGATAAATTAATCTTCGGTTCGGTAAGGAATAATATACCAAAAGGTTTCGAGAGGATTTTCTCTTTCGCAGTTGAATAATTTATAAAATCCTGGTTTAGTGCTTACAGAAACATTCTGCGATGTTTTGGAGAGATTTAAATTTTCCTCGTTGATTACGGTCGTGAAAAAAGCTTCAAAGTCCTCCGTCTGTGTTTCCCTTGTGTTTTTCTTCATTTGATTAATTCTTTTTCTGGCGCATTCGTTGAAAGCTTTCGGTGCAGTTTCACTAGTTCAGCGCGTTTAACCACAGTAAACCAATTCGTCGTCGGAAGGGCTCGCCGAGTGCGCTTATCTGACTATGTGCGAGTCATCCGATGCGTGTAGACTGCAAAATTTAGCCGCACACACGCCTGGAAAACTTAAGCGATTCACAAAGCCTTCGTGTCCTGTACAGCAACTATGATGTCACACAGGGTAGACCAAATCCACTCTGCTACATTAACGCACACACTATATAGTACCTACATTCTCCGGAACCCCAAATACACACGTGTCAACACGTAGACGATCTTTGCGTAACCGCATCAGAGATGCGCAAGAGATTAAGTCTGGTTCTTCCTCTCCTCTGGTAGACATGAGCTGCGAAGAAGAGATGAGGAAACATCGAACGACTGAAAAAGACACACGTGTCTACGTTAACATAGAGTGGATGCTACTATGGAAGTACGATACATGTTAATGCCACGCGGTAGAAAATAGTTTAGAATTCCATGTAGCGAGCTTCCTCCGTGTCTGCCTGCCTCTCTTTCCTGCGGAAGCACATTTTGGCTGCTCACGTCCCACACACTCCGGATTATAGTCTAGGGATGCCCGGTACCCCAAAACGCCTTGCAAAACTCCAAACCTCTGATAATCCAGAACACTTCTGAGATTGTTGCCTGGCCAGTCATGTCGAATAAAACTTGAGTTTCGCACGATTTTGTCAAATCGCATCACGTGAAAATTTAGAGGAAAGGTCAAAAAACCAATCGAAAAAGTTTTTTTTCGTGCCACTAATTTTTTGCATGGTAGAATGTTTGTTTGTTAAAAAAATATAGGTCTTAAAATCATCAGAAAATCTTTTTAATGTGAAGATAGGCACAGTGAAAAAACTCTCGAATTGTGACAAATATCTGGACACGAAAATTCTAGTTACCCAGTAAAAAGTTAATACGAATATACTTTCGAAGCTTGAGTTACGTGAAAAATGGGTAGTAGAATTTATATATCTATGACACGATAGGAATAAATCGATGCTTTCAAGAGTACACTTGATGAGAGCAAGCTCTGCATCAGATATCGTATCACGTGTGTCGTATACATAGAAGCAACATCGAGTTACGCAGCCAGCATGTCAAGTGAAATTAACCCAAGGTATGTTTAATATCGATCCATCAAATATTGGTTCTCATATTCAATGTACCTTGTATACATGCACACATTTAACGTCAGACGGAAGGGTCCATGGAAGGGTTGGCTCTGTGGTTCGTGCTAACACTGGTTGGATTACCGAAAAATCAGCACATTCGTTTCGATGACAACAGTACATGAAAAATCGTTAAAATTAATACTAATCGATCAAAAGTTGTAACGTGTTGATAACTGTAACCCTTCGTAAGATGAGTGAGTTTCCAAAATGAAGGGGATGAAAATGGAATTAAGAAATATATATAATTTGCTGAAACTTTGATGAATCCTGAAAAATAAAATAGGTCCCAAAATTTCGTATGTTGTATTCAAATTTGTAGAGGCAAAACTTGAATTATCGATCACGTGAAACAGTGTCAACATTTTGTTCTTCAGTCTCAGAGGTTGTCTGGCGCTTTCAATCTTTTCTAGGAGGAGACTCGAGTTCGACAAGGTTCAAGGTTCTGATTTTGCTTATTTTTATCAAAAACTTATAGATAGTCAGAATAAGGGGATCGATTACTTTCCATCTATTCGATTTTACCAGAAGATTCCGAATATCGTAAAAAAAGATCTCTAATTGATTGACAATCTATTACCAAGTGAGGAGTAAAAAACTTTGGAAATACCCGATAAAAATACTGTTCTGGATCGAAATGGCAAATAAAATTCCGTCAAAATATCGTTTAAATCGTAAATCGTTTTTGTCTTCTAGCACATACGAACTCTCATTCCCTCACCAGATTCTTGTTAGAACTGGATAAGCGTGGATTATCAGGAAAGTTGAAGAGCCCTAACTAGGGGAAGTCCAAATAGAGGGATAACAAATTCTCTTCACGACAAAGAGGGAGACGAAACTTTCAAGTATAAGAAAAGGCATTTTTCTCTTTTTCATAAAATGCAGCTTTCGTATATATCTGTATAAAAATTCTGTTCACCATCAACGATAAAGCTCACCGAGCTCTTCCGCCTGTATATACGTGCCTCGGAGAGAACATAATTTTCTTTGAGGGAGGCTACCAAGCGAAAGGGACGGGCCAAAGAAAAGGAGAAACGAGCTTGACGAAAGTTGTATTTTAATTACGTTCACCCTTGTGAATTAGACGAGGGTGGAATCGGAAAGTGCCGAGAGCCCGGGAGTTTGGATACGAGCAAGATAGAAGTTTGATTGCTCCCATCAACTTTTGTGAAAACGAGAGTAGAATGAAAGCAGGGAAGTAAACGAGAATATAGTCTCAATCACTCGGAAAGAACGGTGACGATATAACACTTCTATTCTTATTCTGCTGGGACATGATCCACGTCCGTATCTCGCTTTCACCTTTTTTCCATCGATAAGTAAAAAAATGTTATGTTCGACAGGATCTTGAGAAAATCAACGGAAAATATTTAATATCTAAAGACACGGCAGTGTCTTGACGCCACGTAATAAAAAAATCGCGAAGATGTATCTTATTTACAGTACGAGTCAATATTTCAAAACATTTTCGATCTTTTTTGGCAAATATTTCCGAAACCATTCGCTTAACTTCAAATCTGAAGGCATCTAACTAAAACAGACCTATTTTTTTCTTTCGAATGGCGTTAGATTCATCGCGATCCGTTCAGCCAGTCTCGAGATATCATCGATTTGCCACTATGGCATTGAAATTTATTTCGTCAAAATTTTTTCTCCTGACGCATGACCAATGTATATATACATCAAAAACCTAATATCGGAATATGGTTGGGATGAGTCATTGAACATTTTTCATATCTTCGATAAACATATGGAAACGCTTCGTAAATTTTGCGTTAGCGAAAGAATGGAAATTTTAATTGAGGTTAAACAAAACATTTGCCTTTAGTCTTTTTCTGTACACGAATCTATGTCGATGTTCCAGCAGGTACTTTATTTCCCACTTCTCGGTTATGTGATACGTTCTTCGCGGAATTCAAGATAAAAGACGCTAATATTGTTAACAAAATTTCCCGATTCTGAGTTTCTCCCTAAAATCCAAATTAGACCTACTCGGTCGGTGCAGTCCGGGGTTTCAGAATTGATTTGGATATTCCTAGTTTCCCTTACTCTGGGACACCCGTGTATCCCACTTGCGAAGAACAGTTTAGCGGTGACAATTCGTCGATCCGTATTGTTGATTGATGCAGTAATGAAAAACCTCTCTTCTCCTCGCCGCACTCCCTTCTATATGGTTTGGGCGAGAGACGAGAGTCTCCCTTTCCCGTGCTCCCCGATGATTAGGGATGGGAGTCAGGAAGAGATAGTTTGTCCAAGTCGAATGTTCCAGAATTTCCTCAATTTGGTTATCGACGGCATTGCCCTTTGTTGGTGTGTGAGAAGGAACATTCGAGACCTAATACGTTTTTAAGAGTCGGCGAAGATGGTCTTTTAACGAACTTCGCGGTTTCGTAACGCGATCGCGGTATCAATCGCGCATGAATCGATAGTAGGTCTCGTGGAGCTCGAAGGGCGTAATTAAGATTTGAGGATCGCGGAATCGATACGCCTCATCAGGTGTGTCCGCAAGGCGTGTCTAAACAAAAGAGAGCGTGTGAAAATTCGAGGAACCGTGTGAGAATTGGGAAGGGCGTGTGAGAGTCCGAGCGCATGACGTCACTGGCTCGCTAGATCGCGATCGATTGCGAGTGTCGATAATGGAATCCGCTCGCGATGGCGTCCGAAATATCGTATGCTCGCTCACGCAGGGAAACGGACAAGATGGCTTGGTTTTGTCCCGTTTCAATATATATTGGTCATTTGAAATTTTCGTAAAATATTAAGATTGATATAATCTACGTATAGAATGGTGCATATTCAAAACTCATCCTTTCGGCAACTCTCGATTTGAATGAACTTACCTTAGTAGTACAGCCCGATGGTCCAGGTCCTAACGCAACTTCATTTTGGCTGTACATCGTAGGTACTAGTTCCAGGATATGTTGAGGCTGATTTGACTTGTTCCAGAATCATCAGTGATGGTCCAAATCCTGATCGAACTGCTATTTGGCTTCGCAATCATCAGGGTAATTCGGAGGCGCACTTTTTTTCGCCAACGCCAAATTCACTTTTCAAAATACAAACTACCGAATCTTATTTTGCGAATTGTTACGCATTTTGATCACTTGAATTATTTCAAATTTTTTTAAAATAATAAATTTTCGATTCATCATTTTATTTTTAATTCGTGAATAGCGCGACACGGTTTAAATTCATTAAGTTAAATTTACTTCAATTTAGTTAAATTGTTTGAAAATTGTAGTCATTTCATACACGCCAATTTTTAATTGCGGAATCTATGCATAATTTTTTTAATATATCTTGACTTGGTCATAAAATGATTTCATACCATTTTGTAAAAACAACTATTTTATTACTTGGCGTACTTTTTTACTCTTTGAAAAAGTATTTTTTATAGTTTTGTTACATTTTTGCAAAATAACTTTTCTTTCACTAGACATGATTTTCAATTCTATAAAATATCAATTTATACTAATTTTATCAACTTCAGGTATTTTATATTCTATATTTTATATAATCAGGTATATTCAGGTATTTAGAAAATGAATGCTCTGAAGAATGAGAATTGCCACAATTGGAATACCGTAAAAGTATTCGTTTCGAATTGTATTCCAAGTCTTGATATAATATATGATGCATCGGAATGATCCAGCAAGTAAGCGGAATAAGATAGATCGAGTTTACCCGTAACTTTTAAATTTACATATAAGAGTATGCAATAGCGAAATACTATTCAGGTCTACATTTTTTCTATCGTTCTTTTAGAATCTGTTCCCTGTTGAAAGCCCAAACTTCACGTGAACTTTGATTAAACTACAAAGCGAGCTAAGTTCAGTTTTGTTTTTTGGAATGGACTTTTTCGGCTTTGTTCTATAAAGCTCTCTATTTTCGTTCCGTTCTTTACATGTGCACATCTCGTCTGGCTACTATATCTTTATTGAATGTTGAATGGACCTTTCTTGCGAATCCAGATAACAATTTATCTGCTCTCCTACGAAACTCGGGACTTTATTTCATCTGAAAATCTCGCATATCACAAACTCTTTTCATGCGAAAGAGCTTAATCAATTCGAACCGAAAATTTATGTTTTGAAATCTTTTATCAAATATAAGTAAATTTGTTTATTTTTTTCATAGTGCGTGTACATAGTCAAAATGAAAATATATTGAAACCTACACCCGAAAAAAGATTTCTGAACGAACAATCGACGACCGGTTCCCTTCGGATTCATCCAACGGGCGATTTTTACTCGGTCCAGTTGATTTTCCAGGGCATTGCATCGACTCTCTTGCTATAGGATATCGTACGAAATGTCCTTTTTTTCTCAGTTCGAAATCTCCCGTTTCAGCTGCTTTTCTCTATACATATTTTTTTTCTCAATCTCCCTGGCTTTCTTTTTCGTTTTTTTTATTATTTTTTTCGTCTTTTTTCCGTTATTCGATCGTTTTCCGGGTATCCGTATACGTCTGTATCGCTCGTTTCATCAAACTCTCTCTATGCAATCCTACACGCCGAACTGATCGAACACTATTCCCCAATCTGTATAGTGTTTCCAATAACTCTTTTACTTTCCCTTTTTCTCTGCTGGTTTCTACTTCCTCTCCTTCTCTCTACCATCGTTTCTTCCTACATTTCTCCTTCTCCCCTTTCCTCTATCCCGTCCAACCCGAATTCGGTAGTGTAAAATCAATAAAAGAACAGTGTTTAATCAAGTTTATTAGATGTTTCCGAGGTGCAGGCTTGCACATAAAGATCGACGAATAGTCATCCATATGGTGCACGTTTTAAACGGTTCGTGGAAAAAAAGAAAAAAAAGCGAGAAAGAGAAACAGACTACAAAAAGAGATCATGAGCCTTTAGTATCTTCAAAGCCTGCGGAACGTTTTTTTTATAATTTTATACTTTATCGCGCTATCGATTGAGCATGTGTTTCGAGTGTACTGATCGAAAAGAAAACAATATATTTTGTTGTATACTCATTTTGCTGTAACAACTCGTGCGTAAAAATACTTATTGGATTCGATGTGAGGTACTGTTCGGTCCTCCAAAGTTTATTACAAATCTAATGAAAAGGAAACAAGAAAGGGGTAAAAGAGAGAAAGAGAGATATTGGGGAAGAGCCGAGTGGCAGCGTAAAGTGGCCTGGAGAAGAAGAAATGATATTTTACGAGGAGTAAAACGTCCGATTGTGTTTTTGCTTCAGCGACTATCAGAACAACGAGTCTCGTGTGTGTTCCCTTGCGAACAAACCTCAAGGATACTCTGTTCATCTCTCACTCTTTCCCCATTATTTGTCGCGACGAAAAGCCACCGGTGATTTTTCTCTCTTTCCTTACGTTACATACATATACACGTATATACTGGAGACAAACAGGAAATGGATTGTTTGAGCTCTTGCGCGTGGCTTGGATCTCATCCTGAAGGAAGAAAAACCATATAAAATGAAAAAAAAGTTGTACCGAAGTAGGGAATGCAGTAAGAATTTTCTCTCTCTCTCTCTCTCTCTCTCTCTCTTCTGAAAGATGAAGAGAAAATCGTGAGAGAAACGAGAGCTGTGTTAATCCGACCATAGTACACGCGGGAAGTGTACCTTTAGCGGCCATTCCCACTACGACAAAGCTTCGATAAAGCACTGAGCACAGGCAAAAAAGTTCCGGCTAGGCTACTCCTCTCTCCCTCGCTCACTCTTTCACGTTCTCCTTTTCTCCTCGTGTTTTACCTCTTTTCGCTCGTTCTTTTCCTCGTATCCTTGCAGCCACTAACGAATCCTTTGTGTCCAGTTTTATGGTGGCTTTCAGTAATACTACGAGGAAACACGCAATTTATATGTGTGCACGTATGCTTCTGGGTGTATGTGCTAAAGACTTGGAATCTCCTAAACTTTTCCTAAAGAGGATTTGTCACGGAAAAAAAAATTGAGGAAGAATATAATTACGAAAAGAGACATAAATCAGATTCCTCTACCCGTTTTGACAGACTCACAGAAACGTTGGAATACGATCAGCTATTGTGTTAACATCGCTTAGATTCGCTCGTATTTTTTCGTTGCGTGGTGCCTGGAAAAAGTCAGTAAAAAAGAGGAAAAACGAGGAACGGAAAAAATAAAAATGATATAAAAGAAGTTCTTTTGAGCTTTTCACATTAATTCCCATCGCTTACGATAGCAGTGCTAACCATATAAAAGCTTTCCAGAAAATGGCCCAACAGACGACAGAGAAAGATAAAGACAAAGCGGGAAGGGAGGGAGTTCGTAAAGGGTAGGCAGTCGCGATCGCTCACGGCATCTGTGAGCCAGACGGACGATTCATCGTCGTCATTCCCGTTTTGTCAAAGGATTTTTTGTACTCCTGTACATATGAAGCTCAAAAACGTCCGAGTCATAATTCACTGTCCGAAAATTTTTCTATTTTCTGAAAAACGGGTTTGAACGCTTGCCGGTGGCAATCACTTTTATTGAAAGCAAAAAAAAGTGCATCAGAACTAAAATCAAGCAACAAACGATTGCTATGAAATCCGGTTTACTTCCATTGCTCTCTTTTGCATTTTTCGCAAGGCTGTTGACCTCTGGAATCCTATTATCATTTCGCTCAGTCCGAAAATATATGCGGAGCAATATGTAAACAATTTCACGATCACTGGACATATCCGAGAGGATTCTCGGTCTGTTGCTTTACGTGCGAATTACATTTTTCCGCATCATGCGCAAAAATTTTAACGGGTTCGAATGAGTTATTTTCTATGGCTCATGAGTGCCGCGTGGACGTGGTGCGAGATGAAAAGAATGGGAAGATGAAAACCTCACCATCGGGTGATGGATCGAACGAAAGGGATGATGGCTCAAATCCATATCACGTTACGGTCCGGCATATACGTGAGCATGATTTTTTTCGTTATGGTTCTCCATACCGGCGTTCATATTCCTGAGTGCCACGTTGCGATAGATGTTTTTTCATCCGGTCAAAATACTATACACTCTCGATTTCCGACTATACGTTGTTACTAACCACAAAAAAACAGAAATAACCGCAACCCTGCAATAAAATATAACGGGACTGTTTTGGATATACATTTTTGAACAGAGTGCAAAATCGAGCGATGAGTTATCGTTCGCGCTAACTCGGAAAGTACACTTCCTGTAACGAGTTTCCAACGAATCGTAAATACATAACATTATTGGAAAAAATATTACATTTTATAAATATGGAAGAGCAAAAATCGTCCAAGTTATATCAGAGAATGGTGTGGCAAAAAAGTCGTACGTTATAGTTGCTCCTAACTTTGGAACGGTACCAATTAAAAAAAAATTGTGCTTTAACGATAGTGCTGGAGATCGCGGCATTTTTAATGAACGAATGTGTCGGGGTTTTTTTTTCTGACGAGGTGGAACATTGGGGCTTAGCGGTCGCACAAGTGAAAAACGAATAACCTAGAGCAGTGTGCCTTTTTCTCTCTGGAAAGTTGTACAACAAAACTGTATCCGTTTTATACAAGAGCCTCTCCAACCTAAAAAGCAAAGTACTTTTGGCAGACGCATTCGTCGTTTTCACGGAAACGAGATTTGTTTGGCGTGATTCTCGACACGGTGATTCATTTTCCTCGAACTCCTCGTGGCAGCATTCTTACTTTATCTCTTTATATCTCCACATACCTAAATGAATATACGTACGCCAAATAGTATACAGATATAGAAAAGAATGGCAAAATAGAACCGTAAGGTTTCTCCGGTCGATTGCAATATCTCAAGAAGGATGCTAGGAAATAGTGCCATTTCTCTGTTTCTATGTATACACTGAACAGAACTGTTTCGCGAATTGCTCGAGCCACCCTTGCAACGT
The DNA here is from genome assembly GCA_030522605.1 of Cremastinae sp. B BG-2022a. Lineage (NCBI taxonomy): Eukaryota > Metazoa > Arthropoda > Insecta > Hymenoptera > Ichneumonidae > Cremastinae sp. B BG-2022a. The sequence goes on along the minus strand of JAPYYX010000555.1, from coordinate 33,945 downwards.
CAGGCCAGGATGATAAACACAAAATAGGTGGACATTGGATTCTGAAAGAGAAAGTAGTTCGCCTATGTGGAGCACTGTCCGTGAAATGCAACGATAGAACTTTCTCTATTTTTCTTACATATCCGTATCTTAAATTATTCTGGAGTGGCCAATGCTGTGTAGAAAATCCTCTCGTGCTTTTTTCGCCACACCTTGTACAACTCGCGTGATTTTTCCGGCTTCATGGGGTCGAATCAGAAAAGTGAAACGAATGGACCTTGTCACTCGATCCCTGCTCTTTTTTCTCTTCAAATTAAGACTTTTGTCACGTGATTTATGATTATTGTAAATTATGCTCCCTCTTTTTCGTTTGGCCATGAACATCCTTCACGAGGCGGACATCGAAACTTCCAATAAATTATACCGGATTTTAGTAAATTTCGCCGGATCTTCGCGAGTAGCGTATGACATTTCGCAACATTCGGGAAACTTTTGATAAATGCTAACTAAATTTATTAGATTTATTTTTAGATACTTTTAATTCAAACAAGACTTGAGTTGAGTCAAAACGAATTAAGAAAGTTGTGAGGATGGAAGAATAAAAAGGTAAAAAAATTTTTTTTTTTAATTTACCTTTTGATTTAACTTAAAGTTAAAAACAAAACATCCCGTTGGATGTAGGTCAATTTATGAAAAAAATCTAAGAATTCCACTTAGCGCGACACTCGAGAATTCTTGCTTCAAAACAAAGTTCCAAAGAGCTTTTTAGTTTTTGTCAGTTTCGTAACTTCTAATTTTCTAACTTTTAGATATGTGTCTGTAACGCTGAATTAAATTGAGACAGAATCATCCGAATTCCATTCATGATATCTCACACGAGAAATGTTTCAGAACTTGGAAGCTTCTTCTGTCTCGCATCTCGATTTTCCATGCATATCCCTTTTCACGTGAAATCAAGAAACAAACTTTGCAATCTCGTTATTGTCCTCCGGGAAGCATTCGTCTTCCAATTGTAGACTCTTCGTATCTTCATTCGTCTCCGTCTTCACGTTGGAAACGAAAGTGCGTCAGTGTCCCTTGATGCCTTATCTCGTAGGAGAGCTTTTTATCAGAACTCTTATCCGACATTCACAGGTCCTGACCAAATTCCGAATACATGGGAGATTTCGGATTTACATCCACATTTCGGCATGCCCAACACAAACGAGGGATGATCGTAAATCGTCGTGGACGATTAGATGCGTCGCACGCGCTTTAATTTAACGTTCGCTCGGATCGTTGAAACCGATTCCACCACATCACGAAACGAGATACACACATCATGGAAAACAGATGCGCAAACGTGTCTGTAATATATGTAGAGTGAGAGCTGAGTTCGATCGAAGATTTCACACGAACGGATGGAGAATTCGTGCGGTAACACTGACCTATAGACACAGATATTTGTCTCAATTGTATATATAATTCGATTGTGACGGTCGAGAACAATGCTCAAGGGGTCGGCGACCATGCTGGGGCGTTATTTGGTCACAGCCAGCGAGTCAATACCCTTTCTCACCCACTGGCTTGTTCGGCCTCGCCTCTTTCCTCTTCTCTTTCGTATAAACTATAACTCCAGGGAATATATGCAAGACCGTGTTCTCTCGTTGCGAACCGAGTACGATGTAGAGGTGTAAAGCCAGATTTTAGAGACACTCCCCATCGTCGATACTATCGCTCTCGTACGGATCGGTTATCCAGCTTCCGTCTACATAGCCCGAGTTCCGTCAGTCCTCTCTGAATCGCGGATATGGATCGTTCAAACTTTGAGGTTCCATCAATGACGAACGATCTGTGGCTTTACTCGCTACTATTCCGGCCTTCTGTATTCACATTGAATCTATTATCCATCTCTCAACGCCCCTTTTGAGTAATCTCCTCAAAAAGCTACAAAAGCAGTGACCTCTCAAAAATTTACATAATCTAAGCAAAAAGTAGGCAAGCAATGATAATATTTGAGTAAGTTTTTATAAAATAATTAACTTACATCATCCAATAACAATTCTGGCGTTACTATATCACGACGAAAAATTCGCGTTCGTAGCTTCAATTTCTTTCGACTGAATAAAATCAAACGAGAACACGAGATGAAACCTTCCTGTACTCGATATTGCCAAACGGAGTCTTCATTTTCTTTGATCTACATGGTCATGTATAACGTCACTCGATCCTCAATAAGAATAAGACGTTCGGTATCGCTGCGACGAACCCGTCTTTGACAGACAAGCTCGTTTGATGGATGAGCACGTTTTCCAGACCCTGCCATCGTTCTTGCATGACGTTGCAGTCTTATAACGGAAGTGCCTCCCCTTTTTCTCTATTGCACGCTCTTCTTCAATTTGAAAATTTCTCTCCGACTGGTATTTGAAACATTGTGTCATTCTGACCGAACAATGACTAATCAACATTTTACGTACAAGTAGGAAAATAAATTACTGTAATAAGGAAATTCATAAATATGAAGGAATCAACTATGTTTGCATCTCTCTTGATTTAGAAGTACCGTAATGTTCGGCAATGAGCGGATCACGAAAATTGCTGGTACCGAAAGTTCAAGTATGGAGTATTGTAAGCATTTTGAGTTTGGGGATCATTATAGATGTGCGGCGTTTCTAACGATGCAAGTTCTCTTCCGAAGGCCATAACGGTGGTCATGCAAAAGCTGTCCAAGGGTTGCAAGCTCAGCTTTTCTGCTTGAGCGAAGGGGCACTCGAATGCAAACCGTGCCCGCAAGAGCAGGATGGTGGCTTCTTCTCGTTCTGTGCCACATTATTCAGATGCAACGGCTGACATCTCTCTCGCTTTTTCCCCCTTCTACGTACGTATATATCTATATACGTATTGTATACATGCGCGCCCGAACTTGAACGAGTTTCTTGCCACGAAGCTTTGTCTAGATCGAACGAGCAGAGCAAATTTTGGTCTTAACCGCTTTCTCTACACGCGTACCGTGTACCATATAACGAGTTTTCGATATTCCAAATCTCAAGTAGAAATTTCTAGTGGTATTCATAGCGAGTTCTTACGCAGTTTGCGATACTAGATAGGAGAATTCTCTTCTTGGTGAAGATAACCAAATTTCCGGCCGAAGAATGTTATTAAAGATTACAGCTCGTTTCGTCGCTACCGCAAAGTATGGTGTTGAATAATTTCGATTCAAAACTTTCGATGGTAATCGACATGAGAAATGAATGAACATGAAGTTGGATGTCATAATTGATTAGTTCATTGTTAGTTAAATTTCGCCAAACCCGGAGAGAAATAATTCCCAAAACATCATTAAGTATGCCGAACCTAGAAACTACCATGTGTTCTGATCACTCCGATCTGAACCAAGACGAGTTGAATATCGACTTTGCACCTCTTTTCCTCTCTCTCTCTCTCTGCCTTTTTTCTTCCAGCTGCTATAATCGATTCAGCATTACCTCATCAATATTTATGCGGAATATCTTACCGCTATTCTCGTAAGGCGCATCGACTACTCGTATTCCAAATTCGCGTATTAGACTGCTGCGAAAACTTGGTTAAGATCGACGACGACACCCTCCTTGCCGTGCTCACCCGGTTGCCACCTTTACCTCGATGAAGGAGCTTTACGCATCCCAGATGAATTCTGCATCGGGTCAATCTCCAGTGGTTCTTCTTGGGAGAATTAATCGTAGTTTACTTTGCGTCTTACCCCTGTCGGCGAATTTGGAAGACGCAGTTCCTTCGTTGCGAGCGCCAACGCTTATTCTAATCTCTCAGCTGAGGTGCTTCAAACTCGGCATCGAGTTTCCTACCCCGATGCAACGCCACAACCCCGTGTCTCAGTACAATGCTCGTGCATACACACAACTTGAGCAACAACAGGGATGATCAAGACTAAGATCAGTTAAATGTTCTGACTCGAGTTTTGGTAAAGTTTATCCATTCTTCGAGCCAGGTCGATGCTCTTGAGGGATCGTACAGCGATATATATACATATAACGAGGCGCGAATGCAACTTCAAGTCTTTCTGAGTTTCACTTTGGGGACCCCGACCTGTCCTACATTACGTCAAAATGTGGCAAGACCCATCCGTTACTCGGTTGAAGCTACAAAAAATCACTTCGAAGCATGTGCTCAGCGCGGAGCTTCTCTCAGTCGAATTATTGTGAAAATCCGTCTTTTCCTCCGTCAGACTCGAAGCTCCGTATCGTCAATCATATACACGAATCGTATTTCACTTTTATTTTTTCCTCAATAAAATTACGCGAGATGTTTCTCGTTTTTCTCTTATTCGATGCACGCTACGTCGTTCCAAATGCCATAGAACGATATTTTATTTCCTCTATTATCAGCTCGGATTGCTGCTTGAATCAATGTTATTTTTCGCCATATTATTCTACGTTCAGGTCGAATCATAAAAATATATTCTGCAATAATTCGACTTTATGAGAGGACGTATGGTACCAGGAAAGGAGGAAGAGAAAAGGGACAGAAGAAAGAGAAAAGCGGGTTTATCGCGAGCACAACAACTCGTGAGGCGTTTACAACTTGCGTTATTGTCGCGGGACAAATAATTTCAAAAAATGTCACGAAAACGCTCTTGAAGATTGTCGGCTGCTGCTGGCAAAAGAAGAACGAACGATGAAGGAGTTAGAGTACGGACCCCATAGTTTCATTCATTCTTCTCTATTCCCTTTGCTTTTCTCTCCCTCGTTGAGTCTTCCACCCGTTATACTATCTGAAAAACTGGCGGTCGACGGCTTACCTGACTCTCAACGGTCATATTTCATCTCACTTATTTTACCCGGCGGACGTCATAACGTCGCTGCTGTTCAACTTCTCTTGTTTCGTGCACCCTCCCCATGCACGCGTATACACTTCATGAGTGAAATGGTAATAAATAATAAAAACTAAATAATAAAAAGTGGAATATATGTTACGAGTTGATCTAAAAACTCAATACGCTAGACGAAAGCAAAAACTGCAGGATCCACAATAAATTGTTCTACTCTTAAATACACGTCCATCTCTCAAATAATGGATTTTTATCACCACTATTACTTTTATATGACATTTGCTTATCGATCTATTCATATATCAATTGTCATGTATCTTGTATACTTAATTTAAGATTGAAGTTTATTTTACCTCTAGTCAAACTATAGTGATGACGATAAATCTGTGCGAGAAATAAAGGGGATTTATTGCTTCAACGTACATAGAAATTCTCGTATATAAAATCCTCGTGTACGTAAATATTAAATAAATATTTATTTTTATGTGGATTAATTGCGATTGTAATTGTAACTCAAATTCATCGTTGACATACATTTATGTGAGTTTTGAAATTCATATTCGAATTCTAATGATAATCCAATGCGCTGTATGTATCTACATATAGTAGAATATATATACATAGAGTTCATTAACAAATCACGAAAAAGTGATGGAATTCTCACGAATGAATCGAGTTGTATTGACAAGATCTATGACCGCATTTTTTTCACTGTTCCTCCAGAGAATTGGCTTTCATTTATATGCATGAGCTCAGACGCATTTACGCGTATGTTCACTGAAACGAAAAATGTGCTTACATCAGCGAGACAATGAAAGCTTGCATTGCAATAGATCCAGAAAACGAACAAAAGGAAATTTACGTCCGTTCGATCAAGCTGCGATCACAGTCGAAAGAAATATAGCCACATAATAATGTTTTTTTTAACGCTGAGCGGGAGGTGGCTTTTTCTGGATCTTTCGAGGTTCGATAACTTCGAAATACCCAGAAAAGGCATCGGCATGGGTTTTCCGCACTTTTCCCATGTCCATATGCAAACATGTGCGAATGCGATACAGGTTAGGTGTGAAGTCGGCTGCGGACGCAAACTGGTGGGGAAATATGGAAGTATATACATGTAGGACGCTGGTTACAGAGAGAGAGGAAATGTGGTATAAAAAAAAGAAAAAGCTGTAAAAACCCGAAGAGGGTATGCAGGGTAAACTCGATAACTAACTAATGATTTTTTTAGTCTGTGTTACTTAAAATATTAAACACACTAATAATTATAAATATTGTCTTGATAGTTCATTTGATTTAAAAACTGAACAAAAGTTGAGTGAAAAGGTTCATTCCGTGTTTCTTTTAATAAATATTGTATTTAAAGTCATATAAAAAAACATCAAGAGAAAACTCTACATCTCTTGTTTCAATGTTCTGTATTGATTTACAAGCTACGTTCACCATCTTACGACTCTACACTTTGTCATTCCAAGATTCTGAATGGAGTACCACTGAATTATTAAAGGTAATCCGTGAAAGATCGATCAGAAAAACATTCATCACGAGTAAGACCAGCGAAACCTGCTTCATGACCATTCACTATCCATTTGGTGAAAAGTTCAGCAAAATGTGTTCTTTTTCTCTTTAACAGAAGACGAAAGTTCAGACACATACAAATGTTAGGTAAAAGTTTTCCAATGCAAAGCACGTTTTCTTCGTACCCCTTGTCGTCACTCGTCGTTCCAAGACAAGACTTTACTGTCGTCGAAGCGAAAAGTAATCCGATTGTCTTCGATAAAGATAGATATTTTTCATTTAAAACTCAAATCAATTGTCCTCTTGACTGTTGTTAGTTTTCTACATTCGTGAGAAAATTTTTTCCATCGAGAGGTCGATTTTTCCGCTCATTTTTCATATTGTCCCTCAGTTTTTACTGAACTCCGAAGTGAAGAAGTTTCAGTAAAGTCGAAGTATCAGTCAGAGTCTCTGTCGTTTCTCTTTTGTCAATCCGTCCAGTCAGCGAAGCGTCCGACAGCTCGTTTTCAAGCAATTTCGCAGCTTGTTCTCAGTGTGGGATCCTTCTACATGTATCTAAGCGTTTTTCAGCTACTCTTCTCATTCGGAGTATCGGAGTATCGGAGTCGGGCTCGTCGCTGTACGGCACCGGTTTATTTTTTCTCCTCACTCCTTCGATCAGCCAGCCTTTTTCCCCTCTTGCTATATTTCTACTGTCCCGGGCTCAGTTGAGTGCCTGTTTCTTGAGCTACTTTACGTTTGCTATTTCCATGGAGTAGAAACGAGGCCCCCGAGGGCGTACACTTGTTATTGCGCGCGGCTTCGTGCTCCTTCTATCGCATCACTCGGTTATCCAATCACGAGCAAATCGTCATTTTTCGCTTTCAGACCTCGGGGTTCCTTGCCTTCTTGCTCACAATATCTCATTCGGGACTCGAAGCTCTTAGTTCAAGATCCAACAGTACTTTCATCCTCCATGATTTTTCAACTTCTATTTTTCGTTCGTATGCAAATTTACTGCACCAATTACGATGATTATTCGTAATGTCTATTGATTTTCGATTTTCATCTACAAAATAATAAAAAGCTTTTCTCGTTAATGTAAACCGACTAGTGCGAATTTATATTTGGAGAACATTTCTGAACGAATTCCAAAAAAATCATTCGGTGGAATCGGCCTTTGCGATTCGTTTTTTTTATTCCTTAATGCCGGGACCAAAAAGAAAATGCCGGAACAATTCTCGTGTTAAAAAAGTGTCTCCTCGCCAGTACATGCATGAACTCTCTCTCGAAAGCACAACGAATGGTATTGAAATTCCTTGAAAGAACGTTGCCACTCGTGTGGAAAGCGATTTTTTAAACTCTGTCGACCCTATGCTCCAGCATGCTCTCGCTCTTTTCTGAGCGTATAATAAAATAGAAGAAACAAGCACGGAAGAAAATATATACGACGCAGAGATCGTGGTTTTCCATGAATTTACCGAACTCCGTTACCGCGCGAAAAAAAATACTCTCCAAATGCTCGTATACACACGTCCAACTCCAAGCTTTATACATCCTATTATTTTTATTTTTCATTCTTATTTTCTCCTTTTTTTTTAAATCCATATAAATAGTTGGCGGGTCCGCAGGAAATTGCTTTGCAACAGGAACTTATTCTCCTACCGACAATCGTCGCAACATTTTCTTTGTTCCCTATCCAATTTTCAAACCTGATGTTTCTTTTCTCTCCTGTGGTTTTGCCTTGTCTATAACACTATCGTAACCCCGGGCTACAAAGAAGGCAGTATGCATGTTGATTTTATTCCCCCTTGTATCTTTATTTACCTATCGACGAAAAAAAAATCGATCCACAGAGTATACAACTTATCGAAGCTCTTCTTTTCCTCTGAAGAATACTGTGGTATAGCAATTTAAATAAGATAATCGTTTACCTAAAACGATCTCGATACGTAGATCTTTAATAGAAAATATTTTCAATCAGATTTTACAATATGAAAAAGACAATGGAAGAATTTTCGAAAAAGTGCGAAGAGTGACTCGGGGTCGAATACTTCACACGTACTGACCACTAGGGAAATACATGGTACGTCCATATATTATAGAAAAAATCATCTTGTCGGGATGTTGAGAGAGAAAGAAAAAAGCGAGAGAGAAAAAAAAGAGAATGCGAAGAACGATGCATAGAATACGAGCATGTACATAAGGGAAATTCACTTTTTCTATCCTTTACTCATATTACTTTACGCCTGATTCGATTATTTTCATGTACCTCTTTGAACGAAAAGCTTGCCTGGAAATTGATGTCTATGCATTTATTTCACGTATACCCGTGTAGCAGAATACACAGCTGCGTACTTCAAGCGAACGGGAGAAAGGGAAACGAAGCCTCGAGAATTTCTCTCGAAACGCTGTGAGAAAATTTGTCAATGAACACATTATTCGCATAACGAAATCTCCGCCAACGCTATTAATTTAATCAATTAATTTTATCTCGAGATCTCCAGGTATCTTCATTCGCGTGATTAATTAACATCCATTAGACCACAAAAACTACAGCGAGAAGTTTTATTTTCATCTCTCTCATTAAAAAGTGTTCCACGTGAAATTTTCACGAACTCAGCGATATCCGAGGGGGGAAAAAAATTATGAATCTCATTCTGCAAAAAAAACGAGCGTTCACGGACATAAAATTAAGGAAGGAGTATAAGTCATTATTAACGAATGAGGAACGAGGACATTTGAAGTTTCTCTAGAGGTTGCAAAGCAAGGGGCATGAATTCCAAAAGGTGGCGCCTATGAGGAGGGGGGGAGGGATTACCGCGGGTACGATGAGATAGTCGCTATAAATGTATATATGGTGGAGGAGGAGGAGGATGCTCTTTGTACTTATAAAATATATAGAGTAAGAGAGTAGTTGGGTGTGAATTTTAACGAAGCTCCGTCGTAGCTTGTTTTTCCGTGCAGGCTGTTGGGGAGAGGTTCGGCGGGCAGCGAAGGTGAGGAAAACCCGAGGAAGCCGAAGCTCGAAGGAGAGAAAACGGGTCAGGTTTTTGCCTGAGTGAAAAGCGGCTTGCGCGCGGACGAGGTTCGCCGAGAGTGAGAACGAGACGGGGAACGAACGAGGAAAGAGACGAAGGTGGCGGTGTCGAGAAGAGAGCGGAGCTGCAGCCGCTACGGGGGTGCAGTTGCAACGACGGACCGGAAACGGAAATGGCCGTGAGGTGGTTTCTGCTGGCGCTATTCGCCATCCACGCCGCCGCTCTTCCTGATCTCATTAGGATAGGTGAGTATCTTTAACGTTTTTCACTGAGGAAAGAAAAAGGAATGAAAGGGGCCGAGATAAAGGTGGAAAAAGGTAGAGGAGAAAAAGGGAATAAGCGGAAGGAGAGGAGAAAAGGACGAGCGAAATAAGAATCTTATAAGTATTCCAGTGCGAATGCATCTGAGAAAGTCCATTGGACCTACTTCCCTCATTTTTTTCTCCTTCTCGAACTTTCCTTTTTCTCCTTTCTTTCACTCTGTCTCAATCACCAATGGACCTTCGAGAAACTTGCAGATCTCAGGGATTTCAGAAAATAATATTCCTGTCCGTAACGAGAGAGACATTTTCCTTTTGACTTTCTTTTTGTCTCTGTGTGAGAAAAGAGAACTGGCACTCCCTTTGATTAAATAATTATTAGAAACTTCGCGAAACGATCCTTCACGCTCTTCTGCATTTTTCGATTTCCATCAGGAAAAAAAAAGTTCGACTTTGCCAGGTCGCCAATTTCCTTTTTTTCAATTTCCTCCCACGGAGAAAGAGTTTTTCAACTATATCGAAATATCACTGAGATTAAAGATGAAAGATTCCATAACTTCTTTTAAAATCCATGTGTATTATTTCTGAAATAGTTTCGCGCAGCATCGTTCCAATGATTGGATCAATTTCTTGTCCTCCCATTCGTGCAACTGCGGCTCCCCAGCGTGCACAGTAACCGCAACGCAACCTTGAATTCGCTAGTGATATAGGAGTAGTTACATCGTCCGACTAATTCGAATTTCGAGCCGAAATAAACTAATCGAATCAGAAACCCATCATGTCGCCAGATCCCGCAAACACTAAATAACGCGCTATATCGAACAAATTATCGAGTTTACTCGGGAGTAAAAACATTGCTTCTTTTTTAAATTGCACATAAAACATCCCCTGAAGTATTGACGGAGAATAGGAAATCTCGCAATAAAAGGTTCGCTCTTCCAAAGCTCAGCGTGTCCCAATATGTATGTATTTTTATAAATTGACCGAAAAGTCGGAAATACGGGGCGAGCTGTGAGAAAGAGAAAGATAGAGACGGACGGTGAGGGGGAATTTTTATAGCCTTTATTCATTTTTTCGCTGACGCCGAGTCACAGACAGGAATGGCGGCGGGAGCTCGGAAAAGCTCGGGAGACGCAGAGACGCGTTCGTCCGGGGTTTATGGCCCGTTTCTACGGTGAGATCTTAGCTCTCACGTCATTGCCCAAGTGCCCGTTACATCCAACTCGTTCGTTTCAATATCATTCATGTATGGAACATGTGTACACCTCGAGGAGCACACCGAGACGAGTACCACATTGGAGCGTAAAAAAAATATAGCCCCGGGATACAATTATTAACGAGAAAAACTCTTTTTCCTCTCTTCACGTAGCGCTTTTACGCTCAGCAGCATAAAAGAGAATCGACGATAATTTTTCTTGCCGCGTGAATAAAAGTCGGATCGGACGAGTAAAGTATAACGTTCAACGTCACGAAAAAATAATTACTCTTCGTTCCACTTCCCAGATATACTTCCTCTTCGTTTTATTTTTTCATTTCAAAGTCAGATTTCGTCGCGCTGAAACGAGTATTATAAAAATGCGGGAGAATAATATTTCTGCTAATTTTAAAATGACGAGATAATTGAGTTGAATAAAAAGAAAAATTCAACGTATTTTCTATTTCCAATTTTATATCAAAAAAGCGCCATTAACGCGAAGTAAAATAAAACTCGAATTTTTACAGCTATGCGAATCAATATCAAAAATTTATCTTCGAGCTTTTCATTTTGATTTCTTGGAATAAAATTCAGTATGGATTGAAAATATAATGAAATTTTGTCAATTGATTTGATATTCTGATTCTCGAAGCACATTCGATTTGTTTGCTGATAACGAGAATTTACGCCGACACAAGTCCTCAAGTCGATTATAATTCGCAGTTTGGTGGTAAAACGATGAAAATGGGGCTTGATTCTTGGGTGCGATACGTTCGTAAGTGTGTAACTGCGACGTGTTTTGTATTAACTACCCAAATATTGCGTGCGCGTGTATCTGTACGAAGCTCTTCCCCATTTCACCTCGTGACTATGATGAATATGGCCTGAAACTCGATTTACGAGCTAAATTTTCCGATCTGGCTCGCTACCAGGCGCATATGTGATGTAGATCTCGTTCGAAAACCGCGTTCCATCCTTTGGCGAAACGAGCACGGCCGCTCAAAGAAGTTTTACTTCCATATTCTTATAATGAAAGTTCCAACGGTACACGACCTTTTACTTTTTTCCCCTTATTTTATACAATCTCTCGTATCACTCGCGCATCCTCTCAACTTTTATCTAAAAATTGGCCGCAGACATGTGTAATTTTCTTTTTCATGCTGTTGCGTGGATCTTTATGTACTTTTTTGGATAATTTCCATAGATACAGGATTCTTTAAAACTTTTTCGTAAAGACGTACTGAATTTGGATTGGGGAAAAAAGTATCAAAAAGCAAAACAAGAGATTTGGTAACCTCCGCACAAATATTCGAAAACTCTGCCGAGTATTTTCTCTCGATGCATCGAAAAGAGAGATTCAAAACTCGAGTCATGGAAACGTGCGAGGAAAAGAAGAATGAACATAATGCTAGCAAAGTCCTGGAGTGTATAGCGCCATTGAAAGTCGCGATCTCTAGTCGCGGAATATAAATATCGCATCAAAAACAGCATAAATGTCGCATAAAAATGTAACCAAGTGCATACTAGGAAAGTATACTAAAAAAAGTAATACTCAAAATTTAAAGCTTGAGAATATATATTAATGAAGTGAAAAATTGTTGTACAAGTATCAAAACAATTCTATCGAAAAGCGATCTCATGCCATGTACGATCGATGAGCGAGATCGGAAATTAGAAAGAGATGGAGAGAGTCAGACTGTCAATTCCGAGTCTTTTTCTATCCGCTGTTCACGTTTCTACGAGGAAATTCTGGACCGTCAAATTATACATACTGCAATACTGTATTGATATTTCCATTGAATAATACAACGCTTTGAAACAAATTCAACGTGGCATAAAATTAAGAACGCATCAGTTTTGATCGGTAAAATTATATTCATTTTGTCATCACGTTTCTCTTTACACGAGAAGAGTTAAGTGAAATTGAGTTTCAAAAGCAAATTTTTTATTTCAGTGTACACGACAGTATCTTGACGTGATCGACTGAAAAAAATCTTGTTTTTCCTTATTTACTTGGTGTTATGACACGACCGTGTCTTCTGATTGAATTGGAACGATCGATAGGATTAAAAAAACAATCACGAACCAATTACTTGTCGGGTTATTTGCTGCCCATCAACGATAGAATGTCCCCTCGACCTCGCAAATTATTTTTTCAATTGTACGTATTATCGGTATCATCAATTAAATTTTTATCTTCGATAACGACTTGTAGAATTATGAATGATATCGATGTTTACTGTAGGACTGATCGGAATCAATCAAAAAATATTTTTGAATGGTAAACGAATTTATGATTGAGAGAATATTTTGATTTTCTATTGAAGTTTGCGTCATAATATAAATTGCTAGTGCTTTGAATATTTACGTACCCGCCATGGATTGAAAGGCATCGATCGGTCAAACCTCTTTATATATCTACACGTCTATGTGTACATCATTTTTCCAGCGCGATGAAAAAGCACTTTTTCAGAAATGGGACATTTATTTTCTGTTGATGCTCGGAATACTCGCTTCGACGGTTTTCGGGCATTGTAGACTGAAAATCAACATTTTTCACGACTCTCCGAGGTGTAGACTTTGTCTTATTGTTAAAGCATAAAAGACCGGAAGGCATTTTTCTCGTTTTTCATATACAATTCGGGTTAGCCACAATCTTGCTACCCCGAGCTGGGTCTACATCCCCCGTACGACATCGTGTTAAGGTTAGACTCTGCTTCATACACATTCACAAATATGTAGAATCGGCCCGAGTGAAATAGCGATGAGGCAGAGAGAAAGATAGAGAAAGGGAACACGGGAGAAGCGAAATAGTCCCTCGGCCGAGAGACCAGAATGCAAATGTTCCAAGGACGATTTATCCTGGTGCAAAGACAAGGGCTGCAGCCTGTACGTGTCGACGACAGACACTGGGTGAACTACACGTAGATACATACGCGTCGAGAGATAAAGAAAAAGCGAGTGAGATGGAGAAGCAGAAATAGGGAGAAAGAGCAAAGGCGACGACCTCGTGGGATAGACTTTCCTCGACTCCAGCCTCCGTGCAAACCCGTTGCAGAGAAAGACTATTGAATCAACACACACTTGGTGAACAAGGAACATACCGGCTGGTTCCTTCAAGACTTTACTTCTTCTTATACGTCGCTTCTATCCTCGAGCGTGTTCGCGTTCATGCATCCTCATATATACGTGTATTTATAAATTTAAACACGTTTCCCTTGCCGTCTGCTTTGCCGCACACTCGTGTCACATCTGCAACTTTTGGGGATTAAACTAGTCGGGGCCTAATTAAAAGCGTTGATCACTGGTTTCCTTCTCATTATCCATAATTTAAAGTTGGTGAATTGTTTGCCAAATTCTTATTTCATTCTCATAAACGCAATTTGATCAACTGGCGCACGTTCAGGAGACACCCAAGTTATTTGCGATTTCATCTATTCAAAGAAAAAACAAAACAAGTACACGACCCGAAAGCATTATCGCATGTGCAACTTTTGGGAATTGAACTAGTGAAAATCTAATTAAAAGCGTTGATCACCAGTTTCATCCTCATCAAGACCTAATTAAAAGCGTTTTCCTGATTATCCATAATTAAACGTTGATGAATCGTTCATTACATTTTTATTCACTTTTTATAAAAAGAACTCGATCCAATGATATTATAAATTGAAAACGTATTTGACTTCGATCGACATTGGTCGATCTGGTGTAAATTTCAGCATATCGTGTGTATTTAGAACATCAGAAGAATACATGTATTTAAAGTTTAATGAGGATCGTGACAATGCTCATAAGCAACTGCATCAAGACGATCGATTGAAGTGAATGAAAACGGTTAAAAGCGTTAAAAAGCTGCAAGTCAAATACGCCCTCAGGAGAAATTAAAATCATTTACTACTTTATTTACTCGACAAAAAATGAATATATAATGAAAAACCTTTTGTTTACAATTTTCCAGGCGGTCTTTTTCATCCAGCCGATGATAAGCAATCCGTCGCTTTTCGTTACGCCGTGGAAAAGATAAATGCGAACAGAGATATTCTGCCGAGATCAAGGCTGAGCGCCCAAATTGAGCAGATTTCGCCTCAGGACAGTTTCCACGCTTCTAAACGCGGTGAGTACCACGTTATTGCCTTGGCTACACTCCTAGCTCTCTAATTAAATCGTTGACCTACGAATCGAGCACAATTTAATGTGACAAATTCGGTTCATCAGTGTCGCTTAGGTGACACACCCTATATTTTCGACTATTCGTCTGTCACGCACACTTGTGTCTCAATGGTATTTAGTATTTGCGACCTCAATGGCAGTAATCTCATCAACAGTTGGTGATATTACCATGATCAAACTATCTATCTCATTAAAACATGAATTGGAGGCTTGATCGCCCATATGTTTACAAATCATATTAAATATTGCATTACCAAGTATAAAACGAGTATTTACAAATTACCAATATTCTTATCCCAATACAATTCAATTAACGTCAAAGATAATTTTTTCAACTTTTATATGATATCTGGTTTGTTAAAAAATTTATTACGAGCGATGCTGAGCTACACGGTATCATGTTACAAAATGTGAGGTAACGAGACATTACAAATGTATGTATTCATTGTACGAACAAATTTTTTTCTTTTTGATTTGATATCAATTAAAAAATTTTTTTCACAAAATTCGTGGAATACTTCTTCAAAAGGTTTCGAGACCCCAACCATAATCTTTGAGAATACACGTATGTAATAGTAAACGTAAATATTTGCAATATTCGAAACAAAACAAATTTCGAGAGTACAATGCAATTGGAAATTGTGGAATGATAAATGAATACATAATTGTTTCATGTAGAGAACACATGGAGCGATGGAAATTCCAATTTCACCCTCAATTCTGATGTTTCAACTTTTTCTTATTTATTTTTGTTGTCCATCCGTGTAATTCGATTCGTCCGATCTGTGTATCGGGCAAACAATCGCGGAGAAGGACAAAAGCAAATGAGTCCTGAATCGAAGCGAGAGTTTTACGTTTCAGCGAGTGACTCATTGTTGTGCAGGAGAAAAAGGTGGGCCAAGAGGATCGCAGCGTTGAAATATAATATAATGGGGAAAGTTAATATCGCGAGTTCGAAGCGAAAGGGTGTACGGGGTAGGCTGAGGAGCGAAGGGTGGAAGCGAGCGAGGAGGATAGAATTCACAGGAAAATTATTGGTCAACGAACCACGTGACCTCTCGCTTCGAGAGTAAAATCTGGCGAGTTTCCAGACGTAACGGGAATAAGTGTGCTATAAGCTCGTTTCTGCTGGACGATTTCGCGCTATATACGACGAGAGCGTGCAGTACATCGTTCAAGTTTTTTCTCTCTGGTATCATATACGTATATCCACACAGGAAGAACATTGTGTTCGAGGGCACGCATACGTCAGTGGAAATGGCTCAGCGCGGTCGCGACGATGCCGAAGCGGCGAGCCCGCTAAATTTCGTTCGACCGAAATGCTGGCCCGTTAACTTGATCCAAGTACCCGATCACGCTCTAGTCGAATAGCTCTTCTTCTTCGACAACGACAACGACGACCACGACGTCGACGAGAGGAGGGATACGTTACACGTATTTTCAGAAATGCCAGAGTTCCGTCATAAATTTGTCTGCCAGGACAAACTGGAACGATTCGGAGTTTTGATAGAACGAACGCTTTCGACCATTTTCCCTGAGATTCATCACGGAATAAAGATTATATTGCGGGTACGAATTCCGGAATATTTATTTTTCATGGTGAATAAAAAGAAATTAACGAATGAATCAGAGAAAGATGAAAAATTGATAGGAAACTGAAAATAATAGTCAATTTGTAACAAAAATCTTTTATCCCCGGGCAGGGTTGAAATTTTTTCCAGAAAATCCTTGCAAATCCCTTGGTAATGAAAACTGACGATCATCCGCGGATTTCTCTCTCTCTCTCTCTCTCTCTTGGTTCATCCCAGACTGCAATAGTTTTTGCAACTGCCGCTGGCTCGGAAGCCGCTGGCTTTGCTCCCAGGCCAGACGGGAAACAGCAACGAACATGAGCAGGACAGAAATGAGCTAGAAAGAAGGTGAATACCGAGAGAAAGAGAGAAAAGAGTGAAGTGCAACCTGGCTTTCAAGTCAGTGAACTTGCTCCATTTATGAGGCTAAATTCTCGCATCAACATAAAAGATTCGTCTTTTCATACTTGAACACTCCAATCCCGAGGATATACCGAACTTTAGACTTGATCTTTCTCTTAATCAGTGACCTATGTTTTCTCTCGAATAAGAACGAAAAAAAAACATTAAGCCTCTCTGCAATAATCCTGACTCACGAACAGAGCTCAGCAGTATTCTATCTTGAAATGGAACCAAATGAATTGTCCCCAAATAAATTCAAGGTTCAAATTTAAGACTGTCCCGATTTCCTGAATTATTTCTTAGGCTTCGTACGAAAATTGTCTAAAACTAATCAAAGTTGAGCTAAAAATTCCACTCAAGACTCTCCACGGTTCATTTTATTTTTTCTTACGCGTTCTCATTCCGGTTTGTGTTTACGACTTCGGTAGGTTTCGCACTCGTGTTTATTTATCGAAAGTTTATTCAATTTTTCAGTAGACGCTTGACGCTTATTTTGGTATAAGGAAAAGTAGGGACAACGGTTGAAAGTTTGTGAGCACATGAAGGGTATAATGCAAAACTTTGTTTCAACTGCTGGCGATGTTGCGCCGGCTGGAACGAGACTCTATGTGACTAAACTCT
The DNA here is from genome assembly GCA_030522605.1 of Cremastinae sp. B BG-2022a. Taxonomy (NCBI): domain Eukaryota; kingdom Metazoa; phylum Arthropoda; class Insecta; order Hymenoptera; family Ichneumonidae; species Cremastinae sp. B BG-2022a. The sequence continues at coordinate 16,405 of JAPYYX010000555.1, read as the reverse complement.
CGTACGGCTCGAACCTCGCTTCCTCCCTATTACGCCTTTTACTCGGTGGTATTCGTTTAGCCAATTCTCAGAGCGACGGGGACACAAAAGTCGTCTCTGCATTCTCTTAGTTTTCCGCTTTTATATGTCCCCGTTTTTGCACACGCTTTTATATATATTACAAATTTGATAACCTTTCGCATTATGAGTTCTCAATTTTCGGGCGCAAACAGTCGCGCGGGACGACGAGGCAACAATTTGTGTCCTCGGAAAACTGGGGTAGCACATGTGACTAAACTTTACTCCAGACTGCCAATATTCCGGCGAAAAACTCTCGCAACTTGGATTGTTTAGGTGCAATTTTGGGATATCGAGGACAAGATTTCTCCCGTTCAGCGGTCCTTCGTCTTCGAGGATTTTTTTCACCGGTAATGAGAAATTTTCCTTCGTATAGTCTGCACGAAACCTTTCTCGTGTATCTTTCGAAAGTTTGTGCTTCGTAACGAACCTCGAATATTGCGGTCTAAGCTTGAAGGCTCAGTTTCTGGACTTTGTTTCGCTTTCCCGGAATCCATGTATGTGTTCGATTCAGATATCAGCTCGAAGTGTTTCAAACACTGAAATTTACACCGCAGAATATTTATTATTCCATGAATGGTTGTTCATTTGATTTCTTGGAAAATCTTATCAACGCGTAATAATCAATTCAGCATTCTCTTACAAAAAAAAATCTCACAATTCGCGACGGAATTTGATATATTTATTCACCTTTTTATTTCATTAGCAAAACCAAATAACTTGCGTCATTCTTTATGTAATTTTTTTCACAAGTTCGCGGACTATGAGAAATAAAACTTACGCAATTTGAAGGGAGAAGACAAAGAGAAAGAGAGTGGAAGAAACAAGAACGTAATTGAAAAATTCTTTTAAATTTATGACGTAACTTTCATACAATTTTATTCATTCACAAAGGGAGAAGAAAACGACGAGAGACGTTAAGAAAGATGTAGTTTGGGATAAATTTCGAGATGGAAAACAAAAAAGGGCTTTTATTTTAGAATTCGTATTTTAGAATTCATATTTCAGAGCTAAGTGAATAACTGCGACGTGATGTAACATCAATGTCAGAGGAACACGATAATAATCATCCATGTTCGTCTTCTATTCCTAACGTTGTTTCCAAATTAATGTTATTATCCAAGAGCTTTCGGTTAGCCGAAAGGCAAAACGAGTTTCGGTTCGCTCGTGGTTTACTATCCAATTCTATGAAGTTCTAACTTCGTTCTAACACCCTCAGGATGTCTTTTATGTTGAATCCTGCTTTGCAATAATCCTTTTTTTATGCGTCAATGGAATCTCGCAAATTACATTTTTAATAATTATTCTGATATAGCTCATGAACGATTTATTATGTTTAATCAGTTTGGTGAACTCTTTGACGAACATTTTCAACTTTTCGAGTGAAATGACTAAATTAGTAACGCGAGCATATAACTAAATTTCACGTATGTATTTACCAGCGGTTATTTCAACTTTATCCAAATTACTACAAATAGTACTACAAATTTTTTTTTATTTTATCTCTTTCGTGAAGGATAATCTTTCAGTTTTGTTCTTCGATTGAATTTTCTCGACGAGAACGTCAATAACGACCGTGGAAATTTTCCCCGTCGATAAAACATTTATCCTTCATCAAAAGTGCCAAAACTTGTGTATTTTTCATTGAGGTTTGTTTTTTGATCGACATCCTGGAGTAATTTCCTGACTGTACTTCGAGAATACTACTCGATTCGTGCAGTACACCGTTCCCCCACTTCTGGTCTCGCTCGTTTTCTCTCTTCGCACGCCTCGGACGAGAAGGAGTAAGGAGCGAGAAAAACGTAGTGCCGATACGAACGAAAATGTTCTCGAGCTTTCAAGTTTATTTCACTTTTTTCTGAACGGCGAAAGAGCAACAACATCACGTTTCCACTAGTTTACAATACGCTTTATCTCACCGTTCACCCTGAATTTAACCTCTTGAACTTATCCGAGAAACTGTTTGGGCTGAATTTATTTTGAATTTATATCTATTATATGAATTTATATCTATTTACTGGAAAATTTTAGCAAAGGAAACGCGAGTATTTTCTCCTCGCAATTATTTCGCATTTGGGTAAAAAAATGCCAGTAATGTTTAGGAAACGCAGCGATATCGATGGTTTGGCCACTTTTCGTTAGACCAAATGGAATTGATACGAATCGTGCCAATTCGAGGCCTCCGATTCAATTCGGGAGTTCAATTTAGAATAAACGATTTTTTTTTCATCAACGTTTACATTTTTTTCAACGCTGCGCCATGAATTTTAGGTTGTTTCCTTTTTCGGAATAATGCGACGCACTGTGTTCTTTTTTCGCGTGGATAAACTGGACTCGACTCGTCGATTTTCAAAGCGAATATGCTGGTATCCACGGGTTTCGATATAACTAGAGTTAATTACCAACTTTGAGTTAATTGCCACAGGGTTTGCCAGAAAAAGAAAGAGAATCGTGCAGAAAGGGCACGAATATACGCCATTGATTTTCTCTGACATAGTCACTCACGTTTTCCCCCTTTTATCTTTTTGTACTCTTTCTCTCAATCGTACAGTAAAATTAATGTTTTTTTTCTACACGAGCACCACATGTAGGCTTTAAAAAAATTTAACAAAATATATTAGCGTTCACTTTTTTGCCCCAAGGCTAAAAGCAATTAAATTCATAAAACTCGAAATATTCGAGTGTACACTTTTATTATTTCCGTTTCAAACAAATTCCATTGTTAATCACTTAAAATTTTTCCATTTACTCAGTCGCATTTCTCTCGTTTTTAATTTTATCTGTAATAATTTTTTTCTACATGACCGTGGGCTGAAAAAAATTAACTTTACAAATAATTTCACGAAATACGTTTATTATTAATATTCGCTTTTTTCCTCGGCGCTTGAAATGTTTAACCTCCCGAAACTCGAAATTGTTCACAATCTGTATTTTCATTATCTTCTTTTTATATTTCAATATCGATCACGTAATGTTTGATTATTTATACGTTGTTCGTAATATTTTTTCTGTTTCATTATCTGAAAGAATTTTTTTCCGGTATTTTACTGTTCCGCATTTGCTTCTGCTTTTCGAGTAACAAACGCGATAAAGAAAAAGCATCGAAACGCGCCTGCGGTTTTCTTTCTCAAATTCTGCATGTATTTTGTATTTAGTGTATACGTATACGTATGCAGGCTCTTACATAATCCGCATTACCGTGTGTCTCAGTCCCTTTTCAATTTCAACGTCTGTTCCAAGCTTCCAGCTTACCTTTTCTCGGTTATATTTTTCCAAAATAAAATGAGGACAAGTCTAGGATAATAATGATAACGAAGATGAGACAGAGGTATACTTTTTCGTGTATCCATATAAGTATGAAAAAAGAAAAGAGAAAAAAGAAGACAACGAGAAAAAAATTGAGCCTGCAGAACTGGTTTCACTCGACTCGTATTGTTTTATATCTCCAGGACGTTTATATTGTTCTGACAAGAGGGCACTTTTTAACTCGCGTGCTATATGTATTTATAAATATGAAGGTAAATTTAGCAAAAGACGAGACAGAATATATCTTTTCGTTCTACATTGTATTGGATGCGAGAGACGAAGAAATGAATATTCATATGTCTGTGAAATTTTCAATTCGCTGAGAGAAAGATCCTGCACCAGGATGATTCTTAAATCTATCCATAAAGTCTGTTACAAATCCTTGATTTCTTGAAATATAACCGTTGGAAACGTAAAAGATTTTGCTGTGCATTTCGAACCCATTCGCACCCACTCCGAGATAAATTAGAAAACTTACGAGCAACAATTACTGCAGCGACCGCTCACGCATGCGAACATCAAATCCATCATGCTTGATTCTCGAAAATGATTGAAAAACTTATTTTAATAATTTTGTTCGAATCCGCGGATTTTTCGAGCACTACTCATCGTTTATGAAAAAGTCAGCAAATATGCGAACCGGTTGTATCACCGCATAAATAAAAAAAACATAAAAAGCGGACAGCAGAAGCGAGAATACTGAAAAAGCTTTCATAAAAATAATTTAGCGGTAGAATCGGTTGAACGTCCAATAAACATACATAATCAAAAAATTCCGTTCATTCTTTGGTTATCTGCGCAGCTGATAGGGTGTGGCTGTTTGTCCAATCGTGGAGAAACTCTGACGACATAAAATATAGCAGGGACTATCGGAGTAATACTACTCCACGATGCATTGTCCTCTTTCCCTTGTATTGCTAAACATCCTTCCGTTTTCTCTTAAGCTCTTGCATAGCTCTCAGTCAGTGCAAATATCCCCCAGATCCTCTTGGCCTCTCGCTCGCTCTCTCTCTCTCCCTCAATCTCTCTCCTCCATCACCCTGCAGAAACATTATCTGTGAACACGTGAATATTAAGTGAATCAGTTAGCTTGCATTGCGGGCAGCCTCCGAGCAGCATCCGGTAACCCATGACCGTCTATAATTTAGAGTAGTTGGGATGCAAAACGAGAATAAGCGAGGGAATTGAAATGTAAATTGTGCACTTGCATAAAATACGTTTTTGATGGATAAAAAGGAAATAGAACCTTTTTATCAGAGTAATATACATATGTATGTCACGTTTTGCGATAGGAAGATTCGTCCTTATAAATCGAAAAGGGGGACATAAATTTTCATACGCTGACGACGTCTCGATAAGTGGATTTTCGAATAGTCAGGAAAAAGTTTTGTCTGACAACCGGAATGTTATTATTTCTAATCGTTATATCCGTCCTGACGTACGCACAGCGGCCCTACGGGCTTAAAAAAGTGTCCCGAGCCGGAGCCTCATGTTTTTTTCCCGGCATTTATCGCACGCCTCTTTTTCTCATTGTACATCAGTTTCTCTACTTCATACGCGAGAATAAATCAGTGTCAGTTTCCGTAAATTCGTGACACGTTCGTTTTCGAGCACTTTTATCCGCATATCCAGCGAAATAGCGCGCGATCTTATACATATATACATGCCATCGCCGAGATGTACATGCATAACTAAACGAAACGAACGAAAAGCTCGCTTTCACGGCTTTAGGCTTAAGCCCTTCAACCTTTATCATTCTATGGTTTTACTTCTACACCCTCGGCTTGCTGTTGTATTCCGAATTCGGGCACCCGTTGTTAATTTTCCCACTGGGAGTTTTCCAGCTTTATATCCCGCGCTAGGAATTTGCATTCTTGGAGGATTTTTATCGTCGCCTCAGCGCTCCTGACGCTTCTCGGAAAAGAATATGACAAAAACGGTTACGCTGTGCATTTTCACCTACCTGTATCATTTTTGATATAAATATATTCAAATGGACTCTCTCTTGTCTGTCCGCGGAGCAAGCTCCATGCGTTGCAAGAGAAAATACATTCAGAGTTGAATATAAAGTCCACATCAGGCTCAATAAAACAGCAACTGGAAATATGTTCCCGTCCAACCCTTAAGCACGGTTTCATTCGCTAAATATCATGCGGATTTTTTTTTAACGACTACAACATCTGTTGCGGCTTTCCTTTCTCTGAATTTTTTTGGATTTCATATCTGTTCGTTACTTCTGACCGTACGTGGAATTCTCTCGTGGCATCGATTTTTCATTAAGTTCACGTACACGCTCGCTCTATCTTTCGGCTATTTCTCTCTTTTTAATTTTCACTCGCCAGCGTGTGAAGACTGGTCCATATAAGTCCCTAATGTTGTCTCGTTGCGACTCTGATATATGAGGAAAAAGGAACGGGAGCAGCCAATTATTTCTTCTAACGTGTACAAAAGTTTAGCTCTTACCTTCTGCCAAAGTAATGCATTCATTACTTCGCCTGACATTTCGCTGGCCAGCGGTTAAATGCATCTGCGTCACGATATTTATCCTCGTATCTCGGTACCTCTTGTCAGCTGAAAATTTCAGCTGACAATTTCGTCCAAGTACATTTTCTCGTTCGTCATAGGAACTGGACATTTTTTTCTCAGCAGGTGTATGCAAATATATAAATCGCTCACTCGGGAAGGACCACTCCAAACAAGAGAAAAAAAAGCAGTTATAATTTTTTTTCTCCATTTGTATGAAACCATTTTTTCCAACTTGAAAAAGCGTAGCAGACTTCGGATTGTCGCCTTCGGGTTCTGCTTTTATTTTATATTATAATTCAAACTCCATTATGCGTATACGGAAAAACGTTCGCGAAAAGCCGCGGAACCCATTTCACTAAAAGGTATACGGTATTATTTTCTCATTGCTCGGTTCGCCGTCACTCCGAAAAAAAAAGTTACAAAAAGTAGAACCCGGGCGAAATCTAACAAGAGGATAAAAATGACATTTCCCTTATTCCATCTTTTTCCGTTCGTAGGGAAAATAAGAGTGACTTTGCAAAAGAACGAGCTAAGCTGACATAATAACCTAAGGGTTATTTCGAATTCAGAGGTACACGAGAGAAAATGCCGATGCGAGCATTCCAGATGGAACATAATTATATCAAAATTTTAATATTTCTCAATTTTTTCACGAAGTATATTTATTTCTTTTTCATTCTAATGGAGTATGCGAAGTCGATTAATTACCAAGCCTTTGCGTCTTCAACGTTTAAATGGATCATCGGAATTTCGTTAGCCGATTGTATACAGACATTCGTACATACGTAGGGAAATTTATATACCAAGGTCTAACAGCGTACGGTCATGTATCGAACTTTTGGATTCAACTAAAACTGTATCCTGTCGCAGAATGCAAATAATACTATTCCACCAGTTAGGCAGCGAATGACCAAAAGATTTGAATGCTAGATGCCACTCGTTGCTCAGCGAAGCGAGATACAGTGAGGAAAACCGTTGTTTGGACCTATTTGCATACCGCAGATTTATCCCGTACTGACCCCGAATTCGATTGATCGTTATGTAAAATCGGTTGGCTCCTATTCTCTTTTGGACTTTTATTTTTTTTTTTTTATATATATACATTCAAATGATTTTCTTGCTGTCATCCGAAGCTTACGACCATACGTATGAGAGTAAAAAATACATTTTCAATATGGAAAACAACTAAAAAGCATCTTGAAAAACATGTAATTAGTTTTCTAAATTTATTTTTGCTGTATTTAATTTTTTCAGAATGTCAGAGTACTTTATCAAATTGATTTTCTGTAGGGTTTATTATTCACGATAATGCGATCAGGTTAAGATAGTACTATCGGTTTTAGACCTACCGTTAAGACTTTCACGAAACTTGGCATATTGATACCTCATAATAAGAATATGAACCAGTTAAATTTTCAAAGGTTTTCAGAGAACTGAAAAATAGTTATTAAGATTACAAAATACATATGCTTTTAACATTCATTTTAATGAAAAAAGGTTTTGAATATTTTGGTCACGTACAATTTGGGGTTCAGAGTCCGTGATGAGAGTAATTAATAATTAATTAATTAAAAGCATGTATTTTTTAATCTTAATAACTATTTTTCAGTTCTCTGAAAACCTCTGAAAATTTAATTGGTTCATATTCTCATTATAAGGAATCAATATGCCAAGTTTCATGAAATTTTTAACAGTAGGTCTAAAACCGATAGTACTACTTTAAATAATTTTGTACAATTAATTGTTTCGAGTAAAGTATTTTTAATAATAAAAACGTGCAGTTCCGAATTTGATCGATTTTTCGAGCGAAATGCATAGTGTTTGGTAAATAAAGCGCGAGATATGATATCGAATACGAATATTTTGTCCTTATCTAAATATTAATATAAAAATTAAAATTAAAAAAATGTTTTGAACATTTTGGTTACTTAGAATTTGGGGTTCAGAGTCTGTGATGAGAGTAATTAGTAATTAATTAAAAGCATATATTTTGTAATTTTAACAACTATTTTTTAGTTCTCTGAAAACCTCTGAAAATTTAACTGGTTCATATTCTCATTATAAGGTATCAATATGCCAAGTTTCATGAAATTTTTAACAGTAGGTCTAAAACCGATAGTGACTACTTTAAATAATGTTGTACGATTAATTGTTTCGAGTAAAATATTCAATAATAAAAATATACAGTTTCGAATTTGATCGATTTTTCGAGCGAAGTGCATAGTGTTTGGTAAATAAAGTGCGAGATATGATACCGAATTAGAGTATTTTGTCCTTATCTAAATATTAATATTATTACCTGGCTGTACGTGTATACTTTTGGGGCAATTTGCATTCACGCGCACGCAAAAGTAGGTCCGGCCAGGACTCGAGTACTTATCGTAATTATATCTCATTAGCAATGTCACTCACTCGTTCGCTTGCTAAGTAATCAACGTTCTACTGTTATTTTCCAGTCCAGTCACCTCTCCTGTTCATCCTCGCGAGTCTCTCGACTATTAAAATAATTACGAGTAGTCTTTGTTTCGCGGGATCTGTCAAAAATACATTTTCATGCTTCACCACTTTTGTTTTTGAACGCTGAAAATATTCTACTCAATGTTCATCTGGGAATTCAATAATTTGCAAAAAAAAATATTAATAAATCTATTTTACAAATTTGTTTGCACAAAGGAATTTTTTACGATGAACCAGATATTCATTATATTTCTCTCTTATTTCAGTATGCCATTTATTGAGCACGGGAGTCGCTGCGATCTTTGGACCACAAAGCGCCCAGACAGCGTCCCACGTACAAAGCATCTGTGACACGATGGAAATTCCTCATCTTGAAACCCGTTGGGATTACAGACTCAGACGTGAAAGTTGCCTAGTCAATCTTTATCCTCACCCAACGACCTTGTCAAAGGTAAGTTCGCTGCTCAAAGGCGAATACAATCAGTGCATTCGGCTCTGCGATATCCTCAGAATGTGGAATTTCGGAACGCAATTTCGAGAGAAATGAATTTTATATATTCGCTTCACTCAAAAATATTACTGCAAATTCTCGATTCAATTTCAACTCAACGTATTTATATCAAGTGAAATTGTTACACAAAGGAATTCTGAATCCCAATGACACGAGAAAAACAAACATTTTATGGTCCAAAAAAATAACTTAGTATTGAACAATCTATTACATAAAAAATGTATCACAAACTTTATAATATCATTTCTCTTCTAAAGCCAGCTTACTCCAAACAATTTTGAAAAAATCGAAATTTTTTTTTTCATAAATTGCTACTGTATATATACTCGTAGAAATAGTTTAGAATTAGTCCCAAAGGATGAAGCTGGAATGGATATGTGGGCAAATTTCACTTTTTTACGATTTTTCACGAATAAAAACTTTGAACTGATTTTTTTCGCATGGATGACACTCTCTTTTCAAAACTAATGCACTTATCGATATAAACCAAACGGAATTTTACTCTTTAGATGCCTAGCTATGGCCTCAAGCAGGCCAAGAAATATTCATTATTATTTAAAAAAGTTATAAACAATTAAAAGTAAGAAATAGGGTAACAAAAATTCAAAAGTCTGCCATTTTGTTTTTTTTTCATTGAAAATGTTTCATTCTGCTTGAGGCCATAGCCAATTCGATACAGAACATGAAACGGTTTCGTTTTTTGCTATCAGATAATTCTTTTCCAAGAAATGATGTCATCCATCTTCGAATCAGATGAGTTTCACCAGCCATTTTCAGGACTGCCATTTTGAAAAAAAAATTTTTTTTTTCAAGTAATTTCATATATGTGCTTTCATATGTAAAAAAATTGATTACTCAACATGTTTTGTACTATAAATAAAATGTATTGAAAAAATGACGTTTTTTGGAGTAAGCTGGCCTTAAACAGAAGGCACGAAATTCAGACATTTTGCAAGGCTTCTATCAAGATGTTTCACTGTGGTCACTTTTTACCGAACATTTGGTTGAATTTATTTACGAGCCGATTTACGATATTGTTCCTCTTCATTTTATCGATAAAAATTTATTACGAGGGTAGAACCCTTGTTTTAAACTCATCAACTTTATTGCTCGTAATTCACGAAGTTGAGTGGAAGGCGTTTTATTCCAGAATAAGATCTGGATGTCTAACACAATACGTACATTCGATGTGTCTTATGAGAAGTTTCCCGAGTCTTGAAAACTGCCTCGTTCTTAGAGTGCACTTAGCGTTAAGTGAGAGGAGGAGGAAGAAATTCTCAAAGATACGTAGCTTTTGTAGTTCCTCTTTGCATCGGAATTCATTGCTACCTGAATCGTCCCTGAATATGAGATTGTTTTGTAGTGCGTGTTTTTATGGTGTAGCGCGTTTTTATAGCACGCGCTTCGAAAAAGCAAAAAAAAATACCAGACGTGAATGACGATATCATAAAAGTGCCATTGTTCGTAGAGTTCGTTATGCGATTTGCCTCGTTTCAGAATTGCCATTATTGTTATAAAAGTTCAAAGAGTAAATTGCGTCGACGCAAAAAGTTGTTGATTATATTATAATTTCTTGAAAGTTAAAAAGTTTTCAATTGTTATTACAGGCGTACGTTGATCTCGTCAAGGCGTGGGGCTGGAAAAGCTTTACGATAATATACGAGAACAATGAAGGGCTTGTGAGGCTTCAAGAATTGCTGAAAGCTCATGGCCCGAGCGAATTTCCGATTGCTGTCAGGCAACTTGGCGAAGGTGACGACTATCGGTAAGTTAATTTATCTTCACATTCACTGGTACAAAGTCCTCTTAATTCCGTACCGAAAATTAATATTCAGAGAGGAAAATTTTCATGAGTTTCGTAAAACAAAAAATAGAATAGAATAGAATAACAATTAAAATTTAATCGGATAATTTTGTCAATAATTAAAAAACAGAATTGAGCTGTAAGAAATGATGCCAAAAGTGCTTTAAAAAAATCAATAAAGTCTAATACTCTGATATCAATTCCTAAAAACTAATGAGAGGATAAAATAACCAAACGACGGCTTGCAATGGATAGTACCATAAGCTATCCAGTAACAATGACGATCGAGTTACATAAAAGTGCATTTATTATGGACGCTCTGGAGACAATTTTTTACCATCTCCTATTACTGTATATAAATATCAGTTGGGTTGAAAATTTGTGCCAATCATTCCAACTTTTTCGCTTTAAATTTTATACACACTTTTTATATTTACCCTTTCATGAGACTCGATCTTCATTTCCAGCAGCTACGGAATCTTCACAGTTTCGATATCTGTATATGCTTTTTCCTGTCATTACTGTTGAAACCATCTGAAGACGAGAGAGGTTGAATTTCCCGATAGAGTTTTTTGTACTCCGCACGTTGGCTTTTAGCGAGCAGTAAATCCCAAAACTTCATTCTTTCCCGTGATGAAAAAATAACGTTCAAACTTTTGTTCATTTTTTTCCACTTTGATAACCAACGTCTCTTTTGGTTTTATTTTCCAGGCCGCTGCTCAAGCAGATAAAAAACTCTGCGGAGTCACACATCGTGCTGGATTGTTCAACTGAACGGATTTACAGCGTACTCAAACAGGCTCAGCAGATCGGAATGATGAGTGATTACCATAGTTACCTCATCACCTCATTGGTAAACGTTAACTTCATTTTTCTTCGTCGATTATTTCGATCCCACCGGGTCAAATACCAATTGAATTACCACTATATGATAAATTCGTTTAGCGTAGCTCAAATTTTGAAAATAATAAAATTCTAATTTTTGAAAAATATAAAAAGGATTTGAACCTCCTGGTATCGATTGAACTGATCGCGTCCCAAAAGACTACAGACGGCGGTGTTCGCGTTCGGTCGCATATGCCAAATTACCATATCATATGGTAACTTTAGTACTGTACCATATGGTAATCGGGATTGTGAACAAAGAGCTTTGCTTATATACTTTAAAAAGAAGCAGAAGACTGCATAATCGCATGCGATAGACTCTTTAAATGTATAGCATTGAACTGTGATGGTTGAAGTCATCAGTGAGCAAAATAATTTCGAATCCAAAAGATACAGGAAAAAAATGAAAATTTTCTATTTGCGTTCGACGCGTAACATTTGGTAATATGCGTAGTAAGCCGCATCGTTTATTTCACTCACTGAATCCCATTTACATTTAAATTGAAACGTATTTGTTGCGCTCTCGCAAAGGTTATCACAAAAAAAGGGACGAAGAAGGTTGCCGATTATTAATTCTAGTGAGCCCGTTTAGCGGGTCCTGACCGATTTATTACCGTAGGCGGGCAAGTAATTGTGAGTTACGAGTATTAGTATACACGTGAATTCAATGTATAATATCTATAAAAAGACTTTATTAATATACCGATATATACATGATACAAGATAGGATAAGGTCCAAACGAAATTCAAATAAGACATCTAAATAAAATTCTACTATAAAGGTAGACAGGAAAGTCCCGGATAGCTCGGGAAAATGAATCCTTGAAAGAAAAAAATACGCCACAGCATTTGGATTACAGTAGCATTATTATGATGGCAGTACAATTATTTAAAAAGTTTCGCTTCACGAATGCGCAGACTTCAATTAAGAATGTGGTGACCTCAATTTAATATTACGCTATTTAAAAATAACACCTCGATTTCCAGTTTCAATTTTCTAATACCTGTTTACTGTCAAAGAATATTATCTGATATCATCGCTGATATCTGTTTCGTAATATGGTTGTAATTAATTAATGAGTTTCTCCTTGATTCTCTTCTTTTTTCTTTTCAAAAATGTCGACGCTCCGTGCACGTTTCTCTATTGTCATCCCCCTTTCTATTGTTATTGTAATATTCCCAGTGGTGTTTATGTGCATAACACATAAAAGCTTCGTTGCAATTCGATCGAAAGTCCCTGATGGCAATTCGTTCGCAATTTGCGAAATTGGCGATTGGATTCCACGTAGAAAATTCAAGTATAAAATCAAGTTCAGCATACGAAAACGTGAATATATTTTCAAAGGGAATTTTTTCCACGTTTCCCATTTTTTTCCGAAAAATTCGATGTGATCACTACCAAACTCTTATTTTATTTTCGATTTTTTTTGCGTACACTCTATTTTCAAACAAACTCAAATCTCAAATTGATTTTTTTTAAAAATGAAAATCTTTTTCTGTTGGATTTTTCAGGATTTTGGTTTAAAATCAAAAGAGAAAAACGGCGAATCGCCTCAAGTGGTCCATCTTCAAACTTTTAATAACCAACATTATACACTGTCGAAAATGAACACGTGTGCAGAGCTCCCTATGTGGATATGTATATCCGATTAGTTTAATTCATTTTCGGTTGGTCTCCATCGTCGAACTGGTCAAAGGCTTACTCACGCATGACATGAAGCGTTCAATCAAACCACTCGGAGCTTTCCACGCGCATACCTCCATGCACTTTAACCTCTTTGAACACTTTTCGGTTCACGTATGGCGTTTTGTATGAAAAATCGTAAAATTTTCCCTACAGCAACTTTACAGCTAAATTCTCGGAAAACTAGCGTTGCGCTGAATGAAATTGACTAAAAGCTATTCGTAAAAATACATCAAAGTAATGCACAATCTACACGTAGTTTTTCAAAGATATCGACGTTCTTTATCACTTTCCAGAGTGAATGTGAATGTCCTCTACTTTTTCCATGTCTGAACCTTTTTAACAATGTCCTATATTCGCATATAATACGTCGGTGTATCCATCTCTTTGTGAGAAGGCCCAGAGGCATTAATGGATCTTTTACATGTTCATGGTTATAATTAAATTTTATTCTCTCGTCTGCCTCTCATTTGTGCATTTAATTTTTCTTATTTTTGCTAATAGGTGTTATTATCTTTGTACTTGACAGCAATTTTTCATCAGTTGATTTAACTAAGAGTAAAATGAAGGAAATGCAGATACTCATAAAAAATAAAAAGTCAAAGACACTCCGACCCCAAAAGTCAAGTTCCATAATTTAATTCTCGAATTTAAGTCAATTTTGTTTCTTTTTTTGCCGCTGTGCAGGATCTAAATAGTGTTGACCTGGAAGAGTTCAAATACGGAGGTACCAACATCACTGCCTTCCGCTTGGTTGATCCAGAGAAACCGGAGATACAGAAGGTTGTTCAGGAATGGATCCACGGTGAACAGAGATACGGAAGGCATCTAGACATGGGCCAAGGATACAACAAGGTGGGTCAAATTACTTTCTGTGTTTCTCTAACAATTTTGATAACATAAAATCTAAAAAATGGTAATGAAAATTGAATATTTTACCTATAAAAAGCTCTTGAAATTTGTTTCCGGATACATTTTGCGAGATAAAAATTGTGCAATGTATCTACAAATTTTTGCCGAAAATATTTTTTCTTCCAAGTGTATTTTTATAGATTAAAAATTCAGCTCTTCATCCAATCCAGATTTTTCACATTTGAACGTGGAAATTCGTCGAAAACTATTTCAATATTTACTACGTTGTTACAATACGACCTCACGTTTTTCGCAGTCCGATTCATTTCATGTTCATATTTTATACATCGCACTCATCACCGAGATTTTTCAATACATTCATGGGCACGCTGGATTGATTTTTTTTTTCAATTTTTTTTAACAATCTCCTGGTCTTCGCAAAAGTATAATTATCGTTTATTTTCGAACAATTGTCGTATTGACTGATTTTGTATGCTGTAAGAGGGGCATTATTCCGGATGCATGGCTGTTGATTCAATCTATTCGACAGTGCGGTCTCCCTGTAGTCCGCACCGGGTGAGCTTAACGTGTGCCCGCGCAACCGGATGTACGTCTGTTTATTACATGGACAATATAAACGTATATATGCATGTATTTATAAACGAAAGTCGCGTACGTACGAGTGAATAAACACTTTAATGGCCCGAGAGCTTTAACGTGACTGCACACAGGATAAATCGAAAAACAATGTTGAACAGACCGAGTCTCTCGCTCTCGCTTGACGAACATTCATTCATACACACATGTGCATTTCAATTTATACTTTTAAACATTATCGGTATTCGAAAAGCGTTTTATCCGTTAACTCAGCTTTATGACTCACGAAATGTACAACAATTTGTTCGCTCGAATTGCCGAACTTCTAATAAAATTCGTTCACGGATATTCATAAAAATGAGGAAAAATAACACAAATTGTTCTTTTCTTGACTGCACGGTTTCCGTGAACTTTTTTTCGGTTTAGACGACTTTGCAAAATGTATAAAAATATTGGGAAGGCGACTGACAAGTGCTTGAAAAATTCCGATTTTACGGCTCTGGAGAGTTCACTTTTTTCGCGATCTCGTGGATAGCAGAAAGATTGAGCACGTTCGCCAATCCCAGTGTTATCTCGCAATTTCATGTAATCGAGAGCAGCAATGCAGCTGCATGACCATAAAATATGCAAGAAAAATTGATTCGAGGTTTTTGAAGGGTGTTCGAGTTTTCAGGAGGTTCACGAAGGTTTTCATGCTTTTTCTCGCGAATAATCGTAAAAGCAGCAAATTGACAAAAAGTTTATAAAATATGTTTCTCGGCATAGACTTTTCAATATTATACAAGGACTGAAGCGAGACAACAATTTTTTATGAGAGATGTCACGAAATGTCATAATGGACGTTGACGATACGCCCGATCGCGACACACAGCCCGTATTCACAAGACAAAACCAACAATCACAATTGCGGATCAGAAGCATCACGTGACTCTCGAATAATACAAAAAAGAATCTCCGGAAGCAAACTTCGGTGGAGTTTACTTTTTCCTTTCTCTCCCGCAATTCTTTTGTCGTCCTCAAAGTGTAGTTTCTTTTTCCGGTTTCATTGTTCCTTTGCTGTGACTCGCTCGCCGATCGAGCACGAAGATGCTCAAAGGAGAGTTGGCACGAGACTCATGAATGCAGAGTTAGAGAAAAAAAAAATAAAAAGAAAAGAAGCAAAACGTGATTTTTCCTGTATTCTATACGATTATGAATCCACGATGGATACGAGAGAAAAATTGAGATTCTCGGTAAGTCGTAGAATGACGATTGTGCAAGAGCTTCAGAGTCGAAAGGATTGAGCGCGATATCCTGCAGATATCCGTGGCAGTGAA
This sequence comes from Cremastinae sp. B BG-2022a, assembly GCA_030522605.1. Classification (NCBI taxonomy): domain Eukaryota; kingdom Metazoa; phylum Arthropoda; class Insecta; order Hymenoptera; family Ichneumonidae; species Cremastinae sp. B BG-2022a. Next base: position 410 of record JAPYYX010000555.1, on the reverse strand, counting down.
CGTGATTTTTGTCGTGGTGAATTTTATCCCGCAGAGATGTATTGTTGTACAGACACAAAACATTTTTTATGGTTACACAATACGTCTGTGCACTGTGCATTTTCTCTCCGTGTGAAAAGCTATCGAATGCATGGAAAAGAGTTAAAGCTCAGGAACTTTATTTGGTGAAAATCCGATGAATACTGACAATAATTCCCAGGCCAATGAATTTGATTATCGCAATCCATGACACGACGATATTTTTTCATGAAATGTGGCAAAAAATTGATTTTATCCGTTTAATTAAGGTATTCCTTGCATGAAATAAAAACATGACAGGAGCGTGATTTTTTTTTAAATAAGAGATAAATATCAATAAAAACGATTAGAAAAAAAAAACAGTAGGTTACCGAAGGTTTAAGCGAAAAAAG